>WIGO01000180.1:54604-88997 GCA_014235945.1 Colletotrichum plurivorum
TTTCCGTCCCTAGGTATCCTTGCTCTGTGTCTGTCCGTTCGGGTTGGGTTCCTGACTCTCTTTGGAGCGACTCTGTCTGATACTTTCTTCCCAACCTTCCTTACCTTCCCAAAATCTTTTCTCCTTGACTACCTCCTGGATGAATTTTCTGATTGCAAAGTTAAACACCATTGGGGCCTAAAATCATTAGTATAGTCCATGATTGATCCTGGAAAACTCACAAGTTTGCATTCGAGAGGAATCTTCCGTTGCGTACACTCGGTACATTCAGTTGTTCCTGAGCATCCACAATGTTAAAATCAGTGTTCTTGGTACGAGCAGGTTGGCGGCAGTAAATGTTATTCATACCATAAGGTTTTCTGTGGCATGCTGAACCATCATTAGTCGGCCGATCAGGTCTTTTCTCATCCGTTAGGTGAGCTATGAAACTCTGAAGACACCCTATGCAGGGAGGGTCGTTCAGGTTGGTCTTCGGCTCGTTCTTCAAGGCGGCGGAATAACTGAGATATCTGGTGGAGGTGGCAGCGCTGGTGCCAGCCATTTTGATATCAGGGACGTCGGGAACGGCGGGGGAGAGATCTCTGATGGCGGGGAGGGTGGGTTTCAAGGCCTCAGGGAGCGGCGTTTGGTTTGGCCCGTCCTGGTTGGTTAGTAACTAGGTTGTTTGAAGCAGTCAAGAGGTAGAGGGGGCTGCGCGCCCTTGATACTAACCTGCTAGGACTGGTTGTCGGGCTCGTGACGATCGCTGCGGTTCTTGTCTCTGGGGGGGTTTCTTTTACCGCGCATGTGCCTGTCGCGGCCAGTCCATGCCGGGTCGCGGTGGCTCCTGCCGCGGAGATTCTTGTCGCGGGGTCTATTGTTTTGGGGGTCGTTGTCTTGAGGATTGTTCTGCTGGAATGGACGCTCGTTAGAGGACACTCGACCAGCATTGCATGTAACAACCCAGGAACTGGACTTACATTCATCTTCCGCGGCGGGGGCTGCTCCATGACTGCTGGGAAAGGTGTATTGTAGTCTATGCGGTTGAAGCCTGAAGAAGAAAACGAAAATTCCAAAAAAGCTCGCGGCGGTACGGGGCGAAGATCTTCCAATGAGTGTCGGCGTGTTTCAGACTCGAAAGACACTGGAGTAGAAGCACGAGGCAGAGGCGGAGGGAAAGAAGGCGGTAGACATTGGATCCAATCTCGTCCTGGTCACGTGTCTATCCAGGCGTTGCAGTTGTTGCAGGAGGAAGGAGGCAAGCTGGGTACTATGTATCTATCTCGAGTACCTACCAGGGTTTTCCTGGAATCTTCACTTCCTAGGTACCTACCTAGGTAGATAGGTAGGTATCTATGTTGAGATTTCTTGCGGACATCGCTGTCGTTCAGAAGTACCACCTACTATTCCTGTACTTCTGTATACGCTGAGATGGGGACTGTCTCTATAGGCACACTTACCAAGGTACCTTCTTGAGGCAGTTGCATCCCTTCCTGCCTTCATGGTGGGAAGGAGGAAGATCTGATGGAGACAATGGGTAGCCATTGAAGTTCCTTCCTGCCCAAGCCGTTGACCGTGCCTACCTACCTGGTACCTAACTAGGTACCTTCCTTCCTAAGTAACTATGCAAACAAGGAGTAAAAGGCTGTCTTTCCTCTCTTTCCTTCCCAAAATACTTTCAAAAGCATCACGTACCTATCACTGCTGAGCAATCGAGATCTTCTCGCCTCGGGATACGGACCGCGTGGTCTCCCCTCAGTACCTGAGTCAGAAAAAGAGCCGTTTATTCGACCACCTCTAGGTAAAGTATTCCAAATCCCCTTTATCCATCCTAGCCCAATACTACTACTCATGCCAAGTACTGTTGCTCTTCTTCGTCATCGTCGCTGCCGTCCGCCACTATCCCTGTCGTCCTCCAGCATCACTTTCGTCCTGCTCATCGCTGCCGTCCTTCATCATTGCTATTGCCCGACATTATTGCCGCTTGTGGCAGGCGGTATATTCAGCTTGGGGTGTAAAACAGCAGTTTCCCAGACAAGGTACAAGCCGGCAGCTTCTCCATCACCCGGGTGCCTGAGGGCAGCTTCAGCGTGCCCACGAGACTGTCATGTCGCACGGCAAGACGTTCTTGCAAGCCCGGAGTCGTACACCAACCCGAATCAGTTTTGGGGAAGGATCTCGCGGGGGGTCATTCGGCGAATTCGGTCAGTTCATGCGACGGGTCGTATGCCGATGCCCGAGTTGGTGGCATGATGTTACCTTCTGAACTGGCAGAGACCGGGTCCAAAGGTTCGTGGGCTTCTTGGGATGTTGTTTACTAACGGGTCTGAGACATGTCAACGGCGTAGAAAGGCGGCTAGGTCCAAAGACACGTACTGCGAGCCTACATTTCCAAGCCCAGCATGCCGATTGTTCCCCTGGCGCCATGTCGGTCTCACGAGGAAGCATAGCTCAAGCATGAGCACGAGAGAGGTGGCCTAGGAATCGAGAGCACATCCGAGTGGTCCAAACCCCGGCTGGCGCGCCTAGTAAAGGCGTCGCATAGCACGATATCTCCAAAAAGTGGATCGTATCAAAATCGCGATCGTTGTGATCTTCAGGGCGATAGGCTGCCAGCCACCCAACATTGGACCTTCAGCGACACGATTCGATCATCCACAAGACCCCGAGTTACATGCTCCCCAGGACCACCGAGTCTCACCGACACTCTGATATCATCCAACGCTAGCCTAGAGAACGTGGGACAGCATCGGGCGGTTGTCTGGTGTGGCAAGACCAGGTCCGGAAGTTTTCACGTCGCTGCAAAACCCCCGCGTCCCTGAGCTGGTCGCAAGGCAACGACATCCACGTTGGGCAAGAGATAACGACGGTGTTGCAATGGGAGAGACAGTCCCAGCATGCTGCCGAAGCGCTGGCGCATTTGACCAAACGGGACATGGCATGGCCCTACGTAACGCTACCATGGGACTACGTGGAGATGATCACCAAAGAACACTCTCGAAGAGTTCAGGTTTCAACAATCAGACATTCAACTTTCGGGTCCCTGGGCTCTCGAGCAGCCGAAACGGACCCCCAAAGCTCGGGACATCGATCATGTACGTATCCAGAACGGCTTCGGCAAGGCTCGCAGCAGCGGCCCGAGAGGACTCGAGATTAAGCTCATTGGTCTCCAGGATGGCGGCAATCGTCGACTCCCTCCCGAATCCAGCAACAGAAGCAAACAAGACAGAAACGTGTCGGTAACAGGCCAGGTCTCGCGATGGCGTCATTCGGTGTGAGCTGGCATTTTAGAGATCAGCAGGACGGAGTTTGCTCCCCTCGGTATAACCTCCATGATAACTTGAGGAGCATCGCGAGATTCTGTACGATGTCGTCGAGGCGCGCAGGGGAGATGAGATGTCTCGCAAAATTGCCGAGAAGGTGTGTGTTGCCGTGACGGTGAACGGAGCGTACCACAGCATCGCGGCACGCGGGGAGAGGCCCCGATTGGCCCTTCCAACGATCTAGGCTCCGGTTCGAAAAGGGGCAGTGGCCTTTGGCCGACTCGATCACCTGTACTGCCTTACCTGCAACGCGCCTTTCTCGTTACACCCAAAGCGTTGCCCCTGTTGGCTCTGGACACAACACCAAACGTCTGTCTCGCGAACATGGACGACGATTGTCGAGGAGATGGAGTAAGGAAAACAAGCCTCGTGCGGTTGCGATGAAGAGAGTCCGTCATTAAGGTAAGTATATAATCAGAGCCCTCTTCCCCAAGTCTCGGACTGCGGACGTTGGCAAAGCAAGTAAGTCAAAGAACAGCAAGCTGTCTCCTCTCACAACTTTCAAGCTTCACTTCAAGCTTCACTTCAAGCGAACTACGATGCGCCTCACGCACAGCTTCATCCTGGCCGCAGCCCTCTTCGATCTGGGGTTGGCCATCCCTGCAGAAGCAGCGGGCCCGGGGCCGGCCGGCCGTGGCGGCCCGGGAGGCATGCACGGACCGCAGCAACCCTCCCCGGGAGACCTACCCGGCGTCCCCGCAACCGGCGACAGCAACGGTGTTTACGTTGCTTCCCAGAGCAACGTGGAGGTTTCCACCGACGACGAGGCCCGGTTCGCAATCAAATGCGATCAGAGGGGGTGGACGTATCTCTACTCGTGGTGGCCGTACGTCCTTCCTTCGCCCTTTCTCGCTCGTACGCCGGCGCAGGAGACCCTTTTTCTCTTCCCCCTTTGCCACGATGCATTCCACCTGTACAAGACGAGGAAGTGAGCTAACGGCTACAGACTGATGAACGAGGTTTGCGGGGAAGTGGGTGACAGAACCAGCGGCGACTGGCTCGGGACATACCCCGCCTCCCACCCATACGTCGGCGAGAACAAGCAAATCGTCTTTGGATGGAACATAAGCGGACCGGCGGACAAGTGCAAGTACACGTGCAGGCAGGTGTTCACCGCGCTTCACAACCATGCCCCTTGTGAGTTTTGTCTTCGCCCATCATCTCCCTAGTCCCACGCGGCAGGTCACCAGATGCTAACGCCTCTCGAACCCTCCTCTCAGGCCTCGCGGAAAAGTTCTGGATGAAAGAGCACGCAGAGCTCGTGTACGAGGGGTGCGGCATGGCGTGGTACAACGTCGAGTACACTCTCGGGCCGATGCCGGACCACGGGACGCTGCTCTGCTGGGACCAGCCGTCGGTGCCGTCGTACAAGCCGGACCCGCTCGCGGTGCAGCGGTTCTGCTCGGACGCCATTTTCTCCATCCGGAAGGCGGGCAACGAGTTTCTGTCCCTGTATGAGCGCGTGGGGTTCTTCTGGACCGACTACAGCCGGCAGGTGTCGCGGCCGGAGGCCCCGAACACCTACTTCGACACGGGGTTCGTTCACTTTTGGGTCAAGCCGACGCAGTACAGGAACGTTTGCGGTCCGGGGGAGAACATCTTGGGGCAGCTCGAGAACCTCTCAGTCGAGGGGTGCGTGAAGCACATGGAGAGCATCGAGAAGCAGCAAAATACATGTGAGTTCTCGCCAAACCCCCCTTCACCCTTTCCCTTGGGCTGTTGTTAGCTTTGGGTCGAGGCTGACGATTGAGTAGGCGCCGCTCCCAGCCAGTCGAGCCTCGGGGGTCGGTTGTGGGCAAACTGCTTCGAATGGGGCATCAAGGCGTCTGGGTACGACGGGATCAAGACTCCGACCAGTGCGAAGCAGCTGTCGATGGACTGAGAAGCACGGAACTGTTGTCAGGGTACCAGATTGAAATTCGAGGGCGTCATTGCTGGGTTGGGTTCCCGTTGGAAGTCACACTGGGCAGATTGTCAACCAGATTGCTGTAACGTTAGTTTTAGGTATGCGTTAATGAATTCACTCGTGCACTCGCCGAACAAGCTGTCAATGGCATCGTGAGGCGTTACGTTGGCGGCTTGTTTTTGGTGTTGGCAGCCAAGCCAGCTCGGCCGAACAGCGGTCGCAGTTACGCGTGGAGGGGTCTGTAAGACCGACCTTGGCGCTCTCAGAAGAAAGTGGAGAGGTGGGTTGGCAGGGAATTCTCCGGGAAGAATGGCGGCTATCGTGCTGAAGATATCCGGAGGCAGTAGACGAGAGGGACGCGGGAGAGTCCGCGATGTTGGACGCTGGGCGGTTCGAATGGTTCGCATGATATGCTGGATATGTATTGCAACTTCAATCTCAATTCAGAGAGCCTTACGGAACCCTTCGAACATAGACTGACGGAGTTGAAACGGCGCTCAACTGCGATTCAAAGAAACCACGTGATGGACAAGACCCCCGGACCCGAAGCTCAGCCGAGAAGGCGACGGCAAACGCTATTCCGAAGGAGGATTAGCGCCCCGCCACTGGTTCCTTTCCTTCCCGAGAGGCGCGTGAAGGTTCTGCTGTCTAGCGCAGCGCAGCTTCACTTTCCCGCGGGTGTCGTGCTCCAGTGACCTTTCTTCCAACCGTCCGGATAAAAAAGAGCGGGTCTTTGACGAATTTCTGGCCAACCACAGCGCTTTAGATAAGGTGGGAACAGCCACTCACGAAATCAGACGGCGGGGAGGCACGCGGGAAAGGCTGCCAGTTTTGCGCTCCGTTGCGCTGCGCTGTGCTATGCTGCTGCCCAGCGCCCGGCGGCGGTTGGCGGGTGCCAATCGTATCGGGTCCATTGTTACCGTCCCTCCGTGAATTTGCAGGTGCACCACAGAGGTATCTTGCTTTTTGCGGCATTTGACCAGTGCGGCCAACCTCGCGAAATTCCACTCTTTTTTCCTACTCTTCCTCCAAAACCTCCTTCCTCCCGACCCTCCGAACCTTCGACCTGCCCGAATACCCTCACGAGGCACCTCAACACCGTTCAAGATGCTTTCCCGAGGATCCGCCCGCACTGCGCAGGTACGTTGTTTCCGTCAATTGGGTCCCTCCTGCCGGGGGAGGCGATCGCGAAGTTTTTTTTGCTGGTGGCAGTCCAGACTGCGTGTCTCCATCGTGGGTCAAGCACGACTGGAGGGGACAACAACCCCCCATGATCTGGACAGATGGCACGAAAGACTGCGAATGATGCCGACCGCAAACCACGAACCCCGATGCTAACGTCTTTTCCCACCCGCAGATTCTGCGCACCGCGCAGCCCGCGCGCGCCTACGCCACGGTCGGCTCTGACATCTTCAAGCCCACCAAGTTTGGCGGCAAGTACACGGTCACTCTGATCCCCGGTGACGGTATCGGTGCCGAGGTCGCCGAGAGCGTCAAGACCATCTTCAAGGCCGACAACGTCCCCATCGAGTGGGAGCAGGTCGAGGTCACCGGTCTCAACACCACCTCCCCCGAGAAGACCGAGGGCGCCTTCCGCGAGTCCGTCGCCTCCCTCCGCCGCAACAAGCTCGGCCTCAAGGGTATCCTCCACACTCCCATCGAGCGCTCCGGCCACCAGTCCTTCAACGTCGCCCTCCGCCAGGAGCTCGACATCTACGCCTCCATCTCCCTCATCAAGAACATCCCCGGCTACAAGACCCGCCACGAGAACGTCGACCTCGCCATCATCCGTGAGAACACCGAGGGCGAGTACTCTGGCCTCGAGCACCAGTCCGTCCCCGGCGTCGTCGAGTCCCTCAAGATCATCACCCGCGCCAAGTCTGAGCGCATCGCCAAGTTCGCTTTCAACTTCGCGCTGGCCAACAACCGCAAGAAGGTTACCTGCATCCACAAGGCCAACATCATGAAGCTGGCCGACGGTCTCTTCCGCTCCACCTTCCACCGCGTCGCCAACGACTACCCCACCCTTGAGGTCAACGACATGATCGTCGACAACGCCTCCATGCAGGCCGTCAGCAAGCCCCAGCAGTTCGACGTCATGGTCATGCCTAACCTGTACGGTGGCATTCTGTCCAACATCGGTGCCGCCCTCGTCGGTGGTGCCGGTATCGTCCCCGGCTGCAACATGGGCCGCGACGTTGCCGTCTTCGAGCCCGGTTGCCGTCACGTCGGTCTCGACATCAAGGGCAAGGACCAGGCCAACCCCACCGCCCTGATCCTGTCCGGCTCCATGCTCCTCCGCCACCTCGGCCTCGACGACCACGCCAACCGCATCTCCCAGGCCATCTATGGCGTCATTGCCGACGGGTAAGCCAGTCTTGTGTTCTGCGTGATATCAGCAGCGCTAACAACCTCCCAGCAAGGTCCGCACCCGCGACATGGGCGGCGAGGCCACCACCCACCAGTTCACCAAGGCCATCCTCGACAAGATGGAGACCTTGTAAACTGGCCCACCACCTACACCGACACGACGCATAGTGTAGCTATTAGAGAACAGCAACCTTACACACCCTTCGGTGGTCGAACAACCAACCTACCCTGTTCCCCTCCTCGACCACTTGCCATCCGCGATACTAGACTCTGGCGGAAAGCGAGACGCAGGGGGTAGTGCGGGGAGACCTGATACCACCCATACCGATCGATGCGGTCGAAAATCTCATGAAAATCCCCCAACCCTCCCCAAGACCATAAAGAAGCCGGAAAGAAAGAGAGGCCAAACTTAGAATTTTCCTTGTTCTTTTTTTTTGGGTGGGCTTTTTTTGGACACGAGCCCCAATTCTTGCGCGTACCTAGGAAACTCGCCTTCGGTCCTCTCGGGTTGGGAAGATTGTAGTTGTAACCAGTTGTACGTACGTAGCATAGGAGTCACGCAAAGCATATGAGTTCCTTTTTCTGTCTTCAAATACCTGGTCTCTTGCGTCCTATTTATACTATCTGTGAGGAGCGTGAGAAGAGTCGTATCATGCATTCCCGGTCATCGTAAGCTTTTATCTTCAGCAGTAGGTCATGGTCGCACGTTTCACGTCTGGGTGCTAGCCTCGCGCCTTGGGGAGGTCACTTCCATGCGCTGTGGATGGTCGCTATGGTACAGGTACAGGTACCTAGGTACTCAGCCTTGCTTTGCGTGGGGGCTCTGAGTGTGTTGCTGTCTTGCCTCGGCTAGAAGGTTTCGGCTCGGAGCGGTCTCGCGCGGCGATTGGTATGGTCTCGGATAACCTCGGCAATCCGAGGTCTGTGCTCGGAGGGCCGAGAGGTGTCTCGGGCTTTAGGCTCGGAGATGTTGGTGGTGGGATTTGTGGGGTTTGACCAATAGGGACTCAAGGAGGGTTCTAGTGTCGTTTCTGCGTGAAGGTGGAGTTTTGAGAGTGAAGAGTGGAGAGTTGTCAATTGTGAAGCTAAGTAACTAGATACACGAGAGAGTTGACAATCCTGTTGTGCCTAGTAACTATAACTAAGTGAATGGCTTCTGATCTCCTGGCCGTCGGGCGCGAGCTCCAAGCGTCGTCTACCTAGTCTACCTGATGCACCGGAGCCACGAGCACCGGGGCCGGAGGGTCGACCGCCGGAACCGGGACCACGGCCTCCATGACAACGGGCTTCTCGGGGTGGACCCGTCCCAGTGCGGCTTCGACCTTTGCGCCGACGACCTTGTCCTCGGAAAGAATCCTCTTCTTGTCCTTCGGGTTCAGCGCGGCCGCGCACGCGATCACGACCCTCAATGCCTTGTCGCCGTTGATGTACGCCTCGACCTGGGCGTCGATCTTGTCCAGGGACTGCTTCGTCGCCTCGTCCAGCTTCGCCTGCCTGACCACCCCCGTGCTCCCGTGGTCCACCTCCTTCCTGAAGCCGTACACGCCTTCCAGCCTGATGTCCCTCTCGCCGTGGTCCTCGAAGAAGTCGTCGTACGACAGGCTGTCGGCGACGCTGAAGCGGAAGTACTTCAGGATCCCCGTGGAGGGGGCGAAGTGGTTGATCAGCGAGCGGAACATGATGTTGGGCATCTCGGTGTTTGTCAGGATCGAGGCGAGGGCGGAGGCGGCGCCCTTGATGTTGGACACGTTGAGGTCCGGGAGCACGGTGTCCGGGGAGACGCCGGTGCCGATGCTGAGGAAGCAGGACGTCGAGCGGTAGGGCCCGTAGGTGGTGAGGATCTCGTTCCAGACCCTGTTTTGCGCGCGCGTGGCGTTTCAAGTCAGTCCGTTGCCCTTTGTGTGTGCGAGTGGGAAAACTTACCAGCCGAGAGGGTTGTTCGCGAGCAGGCCGCCGTCGACGAAGGTGTACTGTTCTTTCGTGATGTCGCACTTGACGGTGATGTCCTTGAAGTACCCGGGCGCGGCCGAGGTCGCGCGGCACGCCTCCCAGAGCTTGACGGTCGGGACGTTGCAGCCCAGGGTCGGGTTGACGTACGAGCGGAGCAGGACGGGCCCGTGGTTGTTGGTTCCCTTCTTGCTGACCGCCGTGACGAACCTGCGAAGTATGTTAAAAACCCCACACATGAGGGATCTTGCCATGGAAGACTCACACTTTGCATCGGGCCTTGCCCATAAACTTCGGGCCGACGCCGTTCATGAGGGGGACCTCCATGGGGCTCTTCTCGTCGGGGAACCGCGCCTCGATGATCTCCTTAATGACGCTCTCCAGGATCGTGTGGTCCCACTGCTTCCCGTTCCAGACGCCGTCGAACGTCCTCTTCCAGCCGTTAATCCACTCCCATTTGCCGGGGGGAAAGATGATCGGCATGTTCTTCTTGTACAGCGCGAGGCACTTCTTGACGCCCAGGCCGAGACGGCCCAGCATGATCGCGATGAGACTGCAGGGGAGGGGCGTTAGCTCATGGTTTCTGGGTTAAGTCTGTGTCTCCTGTGGGAGAAGAAGGGGATGGACTATACCCTCCGGTACTGGTGCCGGCGATCATGTCGAAGATCTGGGACGGTATGATGCACTTCCTCTCGTGGGCGCACTGAGACGAGCATCCGTCTGGGTGTTCGTAGTTGTTGCCGTAGGCCTTGGTCATCACCTTGTCGAGGATGCGGAGGGACGCCAGGCCCCGGACTCCGCCGCCGTCTTTGACTCAGGTCAGCACAGGCCATGAACGAGAGAGCATCAGCAGGAGACCTGTCTATGGTCTTCCCCTCGTGGGCGAAACAGGGATCGCAGGGTTTGAAGGAGAGATAATGTGAGAAAGAGAAAACGTACCGAGAGCGAGAACTCGCAGAGGAGCCTTCGTCACCGCGTCCCTCTGCCATGCCGCGAAGGTCCCCTCGGGGAGATGGGGCTGCTTGACAGTGTCCGGGTACATCATCTCGTTGAGGTCGCGGCACAGGGCGTCCATCTTCGCGGCGTCTGCGGCGAACGACCCGAACTCAACTCCCGTCTTGGCCTCTGGAGAATGGGTTGTCAGCGGACTCGCGAACCCCAACTTATCGTTGTCTTGTTTTGCTGTGCTCACCGGGATGGCCGAGCTCAATGACGAGGTAGCCCTTTTGGGCGTTTATCTCCCAGCCCTTGAATCGTACGTGGAGCCGGACAGCGATGGAGTCTCCTTTCTGTGCAGGCTCACTGTGAGCGGAAACCGGGCTTTGGGCTTGTCGTGTGACGGTGCTCGTCTCTTACCTTCAGACTCTGGACCAAGTCGGAGTCTTTGCCGAAGGACTGCCCCCTGGCCTAGAAAGGAAGATATCCCAGGTCAGCCTACTCTGAATGTTCGGGGGATCGGAACCGAGTTTGCGCCGGAGCTTCAAACGTCAAGGACGGGAATCAGAATCGCACGAGATCTCACCTCTAGAAACTTTCCATTCCCTCCCGGCATGACCCCGTGGCTCTTCCACGTCAGCACCACTTCCTTCACCTTCCGAGGCCCCTCCTCTTTCTGGAACCCCTCCTCCTTCTCTTTCCGGGCCGTGTTACGGTCGGCGCCGGCGACGATTGCGAGCTCGAACCAAGTGTTCGGGAGGCCAGACGGCGGTACGGAGCCTCCCTTCTCGTAAGCCTGCGTGCAGAATTGGATCCTCTTGATACGGTCGACAGTCCTCTGGTCGAACGTCTTTTCGCGAATTGAGGTTAGTATCGGGAAAAGGCTCTCAGAAAAAGGAGGAGAAAAGGAGGGATTGAGGGCTTTCTTACCGGGCTGCGGAACCAGGTCTCGCTCGCGTTGTCCTCTTTGGCAGTGAAAGCCGTCGTTTCCTTGACTTTTCCATGTTCCCGAGCCCTCTGCTTGTGGGCGAGAAGGATGTACACCCCGTCGTTGCTTGGGGGGACGTCGTCCTCTGGCCAGAGGGTGGGCTGCGGGTCGGCGGGCTTTTCGGTGAGTGGTTGGCCCATGATTGTTGATGGGGGGTTTTAACAAAGCTGGTTGGATGGGGACTTGGTGATGTGATAGAACGAAGCTGATGTATAATTCTGAGGATGGGAAACTGTCAAGAAGTGACTGGGGAATCGATCGTTATTTATGATATTCTTCGAACCGCGTCTCTTTAGAAAATGAAAACCATCCCGGAGTCACATTGAATGCAATTCCAGAAGCATATTCACGCAAGACCGAAAGTACCATTCTGAACCCTCACCCTATTCTTTCGAAAACATCAAAATAGATCTCATCTGCGCATTTTTCGCCAGAAACGCAATCATTTTTGCAGATGACCGGCTTTTCCACGATTGGCCCTAGATCGGCTGTCGATAGGTATCTTGGCTTCTTCTGCCCTTGGTCTCCCGGGTACCGCCGCACTGGGGATGGAATTAGAGTCATGGTTTCGATAAGACAGACGCGATGGACTCTTGGTTATCATCACACTCTTTAGTAACCAGAGTTGTCCGGAACCGCCGGTGATAAGGTTTCCAGTCGGTCTCACCACGGATGAGGACCAGTGAGATCTAACGTGCCTACGGAACACGGCACCGAGAAAGTATCGCGGTTGTCATGAATCACAACAGGTACATCGACCCCTCTCCACGCAATGAGACGGTCTCGGATCCGACATGCCAACGGTTCGGGAAGCCAAGCGCTGGATCGGGGCAGCCTGTCTCACCACCCCGCTCGGCCCGAGCCTGAAGGAAGAGCCACGCGGCGAGCTACTCCGCACGCGACGGAAACTTATGCCCTATTTGGGAGCATGGGAATGTCGATGGCGGTTTCCTAAGGCCTGCGAGAATGCCCTCATTCGTGCTGGCTCTGGGGTGGCGTCTGTAAGACAGCTTCGAGGCACGAAAACAGAGTGCTGAGCTTATGCTGGTATGAGAATCGGATATCAGCGTCTCCTGAGACATTCAGAGATCTCCACCAGCAACTTCACATGCTTCATCTGGGGAGGGAGGCTTCTTCGTTGATTCAGATTCATCAACTGCGTCGAAGCCATATGCTTGCAGAGTCTGAGAGTCATGCGTGTCCGAGACACGGACACGATACCCATGGGGCGGTATCTTATGACCTGGCAACAATGAAGATACGCTAAGAAGAGTGACCTTTGGACTTCACTTCTCTTGTTAACGTCCGCTAGGCGGACAGATATATGAAGCCGGGGCACATGCCACCAAAGCCGCGAGTAGCGAGCAGCGAGGTCGAAGTCTCGGTGCATCGGACTCCGGTGCTAGCTAGACGCGCGCTTGTCGAAGGGGCAAGTCTTTTCAAAGCATACTGTTTGCCATCACAGACGCGAACTCTGGGTGAGACTGGAGAGACTTGCATAAAGGTAATCGAAGTGTTGGCGAATTCCTCACTTATATACCTGAGCAGGGAGGCGACAAGGGGATCAGGACTGGCTGTAACGAAGACATTCACGCAACACCTTTTATTCTGGTTTCAACCCGTCGATATTAGTACTGCCGTATGGCGTGGGCAGCACAAGTGAGCGGATCACTGGCTGCCGTAAATCGATGTTGCAGAGAGGTTGGCGTCAGTGACAATACTGGTAGACCGTAGAAGTGTCTAATAATATTAATTGGTAGTCCAGCTTTGCCCTGATTGTTACTGCCTCATTGGCCCACTAAGCGAGTCAATCAAACGCCACGTATGTAATTGTTGGTGCCGCAACCTGCTGACGGCCAGCAGGCTATGGAGGTAGGTACCTAGGCACGCTAGGTTCCTCCAGGTCTGGCCAGCTACACCACACCGGAGATCACCACCACAAACTAACTATCCAGCCTTCTAGATAGCACTTCGTCCTAGTATTCATTACAAACTCGCTATGCTCGGGAGGAACCATTCCAACGATCGATTTTTCCCAGTCTGGGCTACCTAATAAATCATCACGATCAGGTCGCGGGAGCAATCGCGGGGCTGTCTGCCGAGCCACGTATCAACATGGCGCAGCAGAGTGATACCACGAGACGGACAAGACTCCTATTGGCTAGTCAGAGCTCAAGGCGACCACATGAACCATTGCGTTCCCCTCTTCTGGGCGAGCTGATTGTGACTGTCGCATCTTATGGCCCGCTTACCGTAGAGCCTGATCAGTCAGACTTCCGTTGTCAACCTCTTTTCTCATTCCACCTTTTTGCACAAGTCCGCTACCTTTACCCCAGGAGTTTCGAGCTTGTGGCGAGCTCGTCGGCAAGCCTCGAAGACCTGAACTAGGACACACGATCTAGCAAGCGACATAGATGTTTGCCAAGCAGCCACGCCCGCGATGACAGACCGTCACAGTCTTGGCGCGAGCAACAACGTTCCTGGGCTGAAAAGAGTACTAAGCGAAGCCAACAACGATTTCGATTTCAATGCCGCGACCGATGCTGCTAAGCGCCGGAAAAGTCGGCACGAAGGCGGAACGGCCAGGTTGCACCACGCCGAATACACTGTAGGATGGATCTGTGCCCTCTCTATCGAGTTTGCCGCAGGGCGCTCCATGTTGGGCGAAATTCACGAAGACCTCCCTCGGGCAGCGGGCGACACGAATGCCTACGTGTTGGGGAGTATCGGAGAGCACAACGTTGTGATGGCTTGCCTACCCGAAGGCCAGTACGGAACGAATAATGCGGCAATCGTCGCCAGTCACATGCTCCGGAGCTTCCCATCCATTTGCGTCGGCTTGATGGTCGGGATCGGCGGCGGCGTGCCGGAGCCTCTCGATATTCGACTCGGCGATGTCGTGGTCGGAAACAAAGTCATTCAATACGACATGGGTAAACTGCTTCCAGGAGGCCGGGTTCAGAGGACGGGAATCCCGAAGGCGCCGCCGCCTCTTCTACTCAATGCCGTTGCGAAACTTCGAGCCCTTCACGAGACAACCACCACCCAGATTCCTCAAATTCTGCGGAACATGCACAGCCGATACCCTGATATGTCCGAGTACGCCTACCCCGATTGCGAAGACCGATTGTTTCTGGCCACGTATCACCACGACGGAGCGTTGGACTGCAGTCGTTGCAGCCGATCAGAACTACGTCAGCGTCCTCAACGGATGGTCCGAGATCCCAGAGTCTTCTACGGCGGTATTGCTTCCGGTAACAAGGTTGTCAAATCTGGCACGAGTCGGGATTTAATGGCAAAGGAGCTCGATATTTTGTGTTTCGAGATGGAGGCAGCTGGCCTTATGGACGGTTTTCCGTGCATTGCGATCCGGGGAATCTGTGATTACGCAGACTCGCATAAGAACAAGCAGTGGCAAAAGTACGCGGCAGCTACTGCAGCGGCTTATGCGAAAGAACTCCTCTCAGTCCTCGCCCCGAGTTGCCCTGAAAAGGACGATATCCGCGCCACGCGCAACTCACGTTCCGCCGCGTTGGCAGAAGACCGTATGTACCTAGTCACCATGGGCTGTGACACCTCTGACTCCGAGAAATAGAACAGGCAGTCTTCGCCCGTCGGAAGAGTCTTCTCGAATCTATAGGATTTGACCAGATCGATTCCCGCCATGAAGATATCAAGAACGCGCATTACAAGACATGCGAATGGCTTCTACAGGACACCATTTATCAGACTTGGCTGGATACTTTCAGGCTAAAAGAACATCACGGGTTTTTCTGGATAAGCGGGAAACCCGGTGCTGGTAAATCGACAATTATGAAGTTCGCCTTCAGCCGCGCCAAAAGAGATGCCAGAGCCAACAGCATCATCATGGCCTTCTTTTTCAACGCTCGTGGGGATATTCTTGAGAAATCAACGGCTGGCTTGTACAGGTCACTCTTGTTCCAGCTTCTCGACGAGTTTCCTGAATTGCAGGCAGTGCTTGATGATACAGCATTGATACCGCGACGCCAAAAAAGCTGCCCAAGTGTCGATGTTCTTCGAGAGCTTTTACGGAATGTCATTTCAGACCTTGGCCCACGTCGCTTGACTTGCTTTATTGACGCCCTTGACGAGTGCGATGAGGAACAGGTTCGGGAAATGATCGTTTACTTCGAAGACCTCAGCGAAGAGGCTATCAGAAGCAATATTTATCTCAGCATATGTTTCTCCAGCCGACACTACCCTCATATCGACATTCGGTACGGCCTAAAGCTCGTTCTGGAGAATCAATTCGGTCACCAACAGGACTTGGAGAGATACGTCAAAAGCCATCTTAGGGCAGGCAATGGCCCATTCGAAGACAGAGTGAGATCCCAGATCCTGGAAAGAGCCGGCGGTGTCTTTATGTGGGTGGTTCTGGTTGTGCAGCTCCTGAACAAAGAATTCACACGCGGCCGGATGCTCGCAGTCGAGAAGAGGATGCGAGAGATCCCGTCCAAGCTGAGCGAACTGTTCAAGGACATCCTGAAACGCGACGACGACGGCATGGAGGACTTTTTGCTCTGTATCCAGTGGATAATTTACGCCAAACGACCGCTTACAGGGATGGAATTCTACTTTGCCATGCGCTCCGGGCTCAGCGGCAGCCACCAGGACATGCTAATTTACGACCCAGAGAAAGATACGGACGAAGCAATGAATCTCCTGGTCATCAGTGCTTCAAGAGGACTAGCCGAGATCACGAAGTCGAGTGTCGGGGTTGTTCAATTCATCCACGAGTCCGTAACAGACTTCCTCATCAAGGAAAAAGGTCTCCAGCAGTTATGGCCGGCTTTATGGCCGGAGTTGTGGGCGGATTTCCCGAGCCAAAGTCACGAGAGATTGAAACAATGCTGCTTGTCTCACATATCACTCGATATCGCCAGAAGCATCCTCAGCTGCAACGACAAAAGGTTTTGGATGGGCCATTTGTTTCGGACTTGTCCATTTCTTCATTACGCCGTCCAACACGTGTTTCACCATGCCAACACAGCGGCCGAGGGGGTGCCCCAGGACAGCTTTTTGGAGAACTTCCCAGTTAAGGACTGGATATACTTCATAAATTTGCTTCAACCACAGCAAACTCGCCAGTATCCACGGGAAACCACGCTCGCATACATCCTTGCGATCAACAACTCGGTTGCCCTTCTGGAGTGCTACATCCGGCACCACCCGAGCGTTCATGCCCAAGGGGAGCAACATGGGTTTCCGCTGCCAGCCGCCCTGTCACAGGGCCACTTTACGGCAGCCAGGGTACTTTTGGGGCCGGCGGCACTGCCATACTCAATCCATGAACTGTTTGGCGGCTCTTTAAATTCTTATTCAGAGGGCCGGCCTCTTCTTGATTGGGCCATCCGAAACAGGAACATTACATTCGCCAAAGTCATGATCAGCTCGGGCCATTTCGACTGTGACCAAAATGCCCAGTCAGCGGTTCATTTGATGGCACGGGCGGGCGACCGCGCAGCAGTCCTTATTCAATTACTTATCCAAAGGTTACTAATTTCGGGCGAGGACACTGAGAACACAAATTCATCATCAGTCGTTACACACTCCAGAGGCGATTGTCTAGGCAATGGCACAAACGGCTTGAATTTCGAGAAGACAAAGACGTTGTTCGACTCAAGAGATCAGGAGGGACGATCGCCTTTATCTCTAGCTGCTGATAGAGGACATGAAGCCGTTGCGCAAACACTTCTACAGTTGGAAGTCGACCTTGAAAGCGCCGACACTGAGCACCAAAGGACGCCTCTCTCTTTTGCAGCGGAAGCTGGCCATGTGTCTATCATTCGTCTACTGCTCGAAAAGGGATCGGCTATTGAATCGACAGATCTCTATATGAATACACCGCTCGTCTATGCCCTCGAAAGTCGGCATGAAGCAGCCGCCGTGTTGCTGATCGAGAGCCTGATCGAGAGAGGCGCGAACCCAAATGGACAACTCGCAGGCCAGTCTAGGCCTCCGCCGCTGTACATTGCTGCCGAAGAAGGACTTGAGAGAGTTGTCAAGCTTCTTCTCGAGTCCGGAGCGTCTGCTACTAACGACAACTCCTCTACATGGGTGCCGCTACTTGCTGCGATTGGTGCAGGTCACACTTCGATCGCTGCACTTCTTCGAAAGTACGGCGCTTCAAGCGATGGTTTCTTGGAGAATGCCGACGTGGGTCTTTATGAAGCCGTTTGCAGGGGGGATAGGTCCCAGGTTGCATTGCTCCTTGCAAATGGTGCCTCAGCGGATGCTGCAAAGAAGAATGGGTTTAGTGCCCTACACGCCTCAGTGCATTTATGCATATCGTCAGACTCTGCGTATATAATGCGGTTGCTGCTTGAACATGGGGCATCTGTCAACAGAACAGACAACTTCGGTGAAACCGCCCTTCACGAAGCAGCTCGTTGTGGGAAACGAATTGCTGTGCGGGTATTACTGGAAAATGGCGCCAACATGTACTTGAAGTCAAATTCGGGAAGAAAGGCTCTGGATATTGCTGTGGGAAAAGTTCACAAGGGAGTAGTGAAAGAACTGACCAAGCATGAGGTGGATAGTGGCTTGGAAAATCCCGAACGGAGCGTTTTGTCACATGATGTCGGCCGGGACTTCTCGGCAGCCTTTGGTAAGGATTAAGGGATTAGTGTAAGGTGGGGTATATAGCTTATGTTCGAAATTATTAAGGGCTCTATAGAAAAGTCTTTACGGTGTATATGTATGTATTTAGACTACAGCTAAGCTACCCGTAATCTGCCGGCTAGGTTGGTGAATTTCCTCTGGCTGGAAAGCTCTTACCATGGCTCGTCGCCGCCTATATTTGTGTTGAAAGTCCAAGAACTACATGCATCTTGAACATCTATGACCATCTACGAGGGTCGTTGTTGGATGTAACCGCTCCACAACACCCTTACACGACACGTCGTCGTCAAGAGACTAGTATTACTGACTAGATGAAGCTATTACTGTATTATTGGTTTAATAACTTTAAAGTTCCGATTTTCTCATAACAGATCCATACGGTAGAAAAGACGAGAAAAAAATATCAAACTTGAGTTGTTCGTCATGGCTCTTTGGATGAACACCTGCCACGCGTTAGACCTTTCCAAAATCTGACACGTCCCATGAGCATGTAACCACCATCACCCCCACCCACCAGTAACGGCGGAAACATCAGACGACCCAAAATATAAAGGCGATATACGCCTACAGCTCATACGCAGTTTTAACAGACGCCCGGGAGTTGAGCCGCTCGTGCCAGGCTACGAAGTTGGGGAACCGGGTGGCGATGTCGTACTTGTCCCACAGCTCTTCCTTGAAGAAGGGCGCGCCGAGAGCCACACGGTTCCACGGGATGAAAGACAATCCGCGTACGTGCTGTACGATGGGGTAAGCATCTGCCGTAACGAGCAGTCGAAACAACAGTACTCACAACTTGTCACCGACAAGATATTCCCTGTCCTTCAGAATACCATCCAGCACGCCAAGCACGCGCACAACCTGGTCGATGTACCTCTCCTTGGCCTGTACGTTCGGCTCGCTCTGCCTGTAAAACCACACAGCCTGCCCGAAGTACGGACCCTGGCCGGACATCTGGAAGTGCAGGTACTGCTTCAGCATCCACTTCTCCCGGTTCCCAGGGAGGCTCAGCTTTCCCTCCTTGTCGTACGTCTCGACGAGGTACTCGACGATGGCGCCCGACTCCCAGAGGATAAGGTCGTCGTTGTTGGGGTCCATGATCGCGGGGACGCGGCCGTTGGGGTTGATCTTGCAAAACTCGCCGCCCTTGACATCGCTGACGGCGGTCTTGGTGTAAGGGAGGTTGAGCTCTGCGAGGGCGATGAGGACCTTGTAGGGGTTGGGGCCGCCGTTGGCGTGGTAGACTACGATGGGCTTGAGGGCGGACATGATGAGCTGCTTGTGGTGACTGGACTTGGTAAGCTGGGGATCGGGAGGCTTGATGGATAACGGTCGTCTTTAAGTATAGCCAAGCACGGCTGATCCCGATATTTGGAGTTCCGATAGAGTTCCGATATTTAGAGTTACGCGCCAGGTCTTCGGAGCAGAGTGGGCATGCAAGCGTTCGGGCAAAGCTGGGACGCGGGGTCCGTGCCGGACGTCCGGAGGCTGAAAAAGAAGACGTGCGGATGCCGCTCGGACGTCCTTGGATTATCAGCTCATGTCTCGGCTTAGTCAACGGTTGACGATCGTAATAGCGGCTTGCTCTTGTCTTAGCTTGAAGGATTCAGTGACTTTCCCGTACCTAGGGGTTGGCTGTGTCCCATGTGGCTACGGGCGGCTTCGTAGCTCAGTGGCAAGTACCGATGTTGGACCGAACCACATCGCGCGATAACTGAGATGGAAGGCCAGTGGCTAATAGTTTTGTGAAGGTGTTGATCAATGTATATAGCCAGAGACGCCACACGGCCTTCAGGAGTTGCCCGTCAACTCAAAGTATTGAAGAGATACATACTAAGCCACTTCATAACGAGAGCTACCACTGGATACATAACATGTCCTCATATTTACGCCGTTCAACTTGGAGAAGGAGTTGATGGCAAGCGACCCGGAAAATCCAGAGGGGTTTCTTACATTAATCATGTTCTGACTTTCGTTTAAGAGCCTTAGCCCCTGAGAGTAGACTTAATCCCCCAGACTCTCTCAGACCGAAAGTAGACCAATTACTGCCACATACTCTTGGTATCATCGCGCTTTTCGACATGTTCTATGTTCCTAGTCTACGGAATGACACAGGAAAGCCAAATTTGTACCAACATCAACAACAGCCAAGGCGGCCCGAAAGGCGGTAACCTCATGCATCCTCCCAATGGCCCTATACGGTACAGAGACCTGGTATAGAGGCCTAAGACAAAAAGGTCTTATACGGAAGGTAACTACAGCTATTACAACCGCAGCGAGGGCCGTTTTACCGGTATGGAGGACAACCCCAACAAGCAGCCTTCTTAGGGATGCCGGCCTACCTACTGGCAAGCTAGCCCTCGAAGGGGCCCGCCTGAACTTTGCAGTACGACTACAAAAGATAGACCAACGCCACCCCCTAGTCCCAAGGATCTCTCAACAGGGAAGGCAACCAACAAGGCTACAACAAACAGCCGAGCTCTTACCAAAGGGCCCAAGGCCCTCACTACAGCAACCACAATACCTCCCGGGGTCCCAAGACCCTATAGTCATACAGACTAAAGAAGAGGCAGCTAGGGCCTTTAAGGCCTGGCTAAAGAAGGTACCAGACAACCGCATGGTCATCTATTCGGACGGCTCGAAGGCGCCTAACGGGGCTACTGGGTATGGGTTTGTTATCTACCGGGGTAGCAAACGAGTTGCCCAAGGCTGTGGCCGGCTAGGCCTGGCAGAAGTGTTTGATGGCGAGGCTGAAGGGGCGAGGGCAGGGCTCCGGCGGGCCCTCCTAACCTCCCAAGGCCAACCTATACACATCTGCATCGACAACACCAGTGTGATACAAGGGATACGGAGTAAGACCCCGACATCCTCGCAAGCAGCCTTCCTAGAGATTAGGGAAGCCATCACGATATACAACATACAAACCCACTGGGCCCCAGGGCACCAAGGGATCAAAGGCAACGAAGAGGCAGACCGACTGGCCAAGGAAGGCACAACACTCCCAGTCCCTCGAGGCCAACTGGCGCCAATAGCCGGGATCAAACGACTTTCCAAGGAACGCCTACAAGCCCATCACAGACGCTGGTGGAGGCAAGAGGGGTCAACCCGATATACCCAACTAGGGCTCAAGGCTTCCCTCACCTGCCTCCCTGAACTAGGCCTGCCGCGGGCTATCCTACATCACCTCCTAGCAGCCCGTTCGGGCCATGGAGACTTTGAACAGTACCACCAACGCTTTAATCACCCGGAAGCCCTGCTTACCTGCTCCTGTGGGGAGGCAAAGGAGGTAGACCACTTGGTCTATTGCCAAAAGACACTAGTGAGGAGGCAACAGTGGCCCACCCTCTACTCTTCGAAGAAGCTCGACCCTATAGGACCTATGGGATCACTCGAGTTGTACTACAAGGGGCTAATCACTGATCATCAAGGCTTCCAGGCCTTCCTCCGCGTGACAGACTTCTTCCAGAAGATCTGCCCGCCGTATTAGGGGCTAGGCTAAGACCTGGCCCCTTAGTAAAACCTACCCTTACTATAAGGGCCAAATAGACACAACAGAACTAGGGAACCAGCGGGAACTAGGGATGGATGGAACACATAACAGCCTCTAGGCAAGATTTGGAGGACGATTTGGACTGTATCTAGCAATAGCTATAGGCCTGCGGCTCTCCACGCCACACACCCCTCGGGAGGTCTGCCGCAAGGGCGGCTGCGCCCTTGCCGCGATGGCGTTAAATACAACAACAACAACAACAATCAACAACAGCCTCAGACCAACACCTCGGTTAGCTCTCTCCGTCAAGCTAACCACACCCAGACGTCAAATCCAACTACATACCCAGTCCATAAGAACAGTTCCCCCCAGATGGAAACCTCGCCACCCCCTTAAGCTCCAACCCCTCCAACCCTCCGCTGCACTCCTCCAACGGCGCAACGAAGGCCATCTGACTCCAACTAAACTGCATATTCCGTCCCCCGTACACAAAAACCTCAAACCGCCCGGCAAAAGCACCATCAACCCACGCCAAACTTCCGTGTACCACATCCGTCACAATCGTTACATTTGCCGGCGCAACAACCTTGACAACTTCATGCGTCGACGCCGTTGCGTTAACCCAGATACGCCCAGGGTGTCCCGGATCCAGCACCAGCGCACCCCGCTCCGAAACCGCGCGGAGCGGATACTCCCACTCATCAGCCTCGAAGACCAGCGTCCCGTCGGTGCGAAGCTCCAGCTTGTCGTCCGGGCCGGAAAGCGTGAAGGGTCCAGTGATGGAGAGTGTTAGGGTGTAGTTCATACCCTTGCTCCCGCGACCGAGGTTCACGAAGTCTGGGTCTTGACCAGACCGAGACCACGAGATATCATCCACCACGCGATCGAGATTCTGCCCCGGCGCCTGCGACGAGAAGAAGTCGATATCCGCCGCAACCTCTTCCTCATCCCCTTCAACCTCCGGTCCTCGTCCACCGCTCCAAGCCCTAGCTCCAACGAGCGCGAACCCGCGTCTCATGGCATAATACGCCTCCAGCTGCGTACTCGCATCAGGCCCATTGTCGTTCCACGCCGCAAACACCGCCCCCTTATTCCTCCCATCCCCGTCGGGCAATTGCTTCGTCTCGTTGAAGGGATTGAAATCCGCCGGCGTCCACTGCCACCCCTCCACGTCCGCAAACCCCAACACCCTGCTCTCGTTGAAGAACTGCGGATACCGCGCAGGCAGAATCGGCGCGTGGTCGTTCTTGATGCTCATATAAGCCCACCAGTCCTGCGAATTAACAACCTCATACCCATCTTTCGCAAGCTGCACGGGATCAGACTGTCCATACTGCCAATGCTGCACCACCACATCCTTGGATATCGTCTCATTCTCCGAGGGCTCATACGTGCCCCAAATCCGAATCCTCTTCCCCGCCGTCGCGTTGACGAAATCCGCCATCTCGTTCACGAACCGGATATACTCATCCGCCAGCGCAGAATCATACTCATCCGCGCCAACATGGACCTCCCTCGTCGCGAACCACGGCAGAAACTCCGCCCAAACCCTCTTCACCGTCGGAATCGCCTCGGGGTGCGACAAGTCCAGCAAATCCCGCTTCGGCAGCGCCAGCTCGGGTTTCCACTTGGTCAGGTACAGACAATGCCCCGGCGCCTCAATCTCCGGCACGAGTGTAACGCCCCTCGCAGCGCAATGCCTCTGCACGTCTTCAAACTCATGCCTAGAAAGCGTCTCATTCTCCCTCCCGTGCAAAATCGGCAGCAACCCTTTGTCCTCCTGGGGGAGAAGAGAGAAGTGCGAGTACACATCCTCCCAGGACTCGTTACGCCCGCGGTTGAGGGGGTAGTTGTCGCTCAGATGAAAGTGAAACTCGCTCATCTTGAAGAACGAAGCCCACCCGCAGAGCTCCTTCAGAAACCCCGGGCTGTACCACTTCCTCCCCGCGTCGAGCATGTACCCCCTCGTAGCGTACGCCGGCGCGTCGAGGATCCTTCCGGAAGGAATGGTGTCGTTCTCCGAGACGAGGAGCAGCTGGAGCAGCGTCCGCGTGCCCCACCACATCCCCCGCGCCCCGGCGCCGCCGACCAATACTCCCGTCGGGGAGATGACGAGTTCGTAGCCTTCGGAGGTCGGCGTGCCGTGCTCGTAGGCGAGTTCCGAGGCGCTGCCGCTGAACGAGCCGAGGAAGATGCCGCCCGCGTCGAGGGGGAGTTGGTCAACCTGCTGCAGCGCCCATTCCTCCCCGGTGAGCTGGGCGATGTCGTCGCGGAAGAGGGCCGCGAAGTCGTACCCGCTCGGCGGGATGAGGGTCAGACCGTCCGCATCGGCCGTCGTCGCGATGCCGCTGTCGATGTAAATCGTCTTCGGCGCCGAGGGAACGTGCCAACCCGCCTCGGCGAAGGCTCCCGAGGCGCGGAGCGGCGGAGGGAAGAGCTGGAGACCGCAGGCCAGGGCCGGGGCGCAGAGGAAGAGGGCCGTTATGCGGTGAGAAGCCATGAGGTTCCCGATGCAATTTTGGGTTACGAGTCACTGGATGACGGGCTTTTGAGACCTCACTGGTCCGAATCTCTGGTAGGGTGCCCGTTTTGGACGAGGATTTTATTCTGTGCGTGTAACCCCGAGCCCGAACTTATGAACGCAGCCTAGGTAATCAATGTTTCTTCGTCTCCTCCTCGGATCTGCCAACGGATCGACAGATAAGGGTACCCCGCGGCGGGGTACCCGCCCGCCGGGTTGCAACGTAACAATGACTGTCTCCCTAGACCCGTTGGGTAACGTCCCATCCTTCAAAGTGCCCGGCGCAGTTCGTCGTCTTTTTCAAGTATAAGAGTGATTATCCTATCGAATAATGTTGATGATGCTGTTATCTCGGTGGCGTTGACGGCGTCCATCCACAACCTCCAAAAGTCCTGCCACAGCAACGCAACTCGAAATTGAAATCGAGTAGGGGAAGAAGCCATAGCTCCAAACGTGTGTGTGCAGTGCGGGAGAGGGCAAATCCTGGTGGGATATGGCCAAGTAGCAAAGAATATGAAGTCAGAATTCCGAAAGAAGCTAAGGTTTTGAAAGGAGTTGATGTTCCTGGTGAGGTGCCAGAAGACTGCCTTCAATAGAAGCAAATAAGAAACGGTCGACGTCGTGAATACGAATTGACTGAGCTCCGATGTATAAGATATGGCGCGTCTCTGGCTCTGGTGCCTAAGCGGACTGGCATCGAGGGCAGCGAAATATTCTGTGCACGGACCGAAGTCCACGTAGCAGTCGCCGCAGTTCTGAAGTTCCGGTGGGAACATCCGCATTACTCTCCGAAGCGCATCCGGGTGTGTGCTGAGACCGTAGAACAGAGTGTATACGATCTCGAGGCTGGGCATTGCGGCAGGATCAATCAAGGGGCCGTTTGGGTGCTCTGCAAGATGGACGATGTCTGTGCCAACGGCAAGACGCTGGATGCGTTTCAGGTCGAATCCTGTCAACGGATTGAAGGGTGCTTCGCCGAGATCCTCAAACGGAGCCCTCAGGAAGTGACCCCCAACGAGCATTGGCTTCCAGGCTGTCGCTGTCAACCTCACGTCCGCGGCGCTCCAAAGACCGTAAATTGCGATGGTGTCCGTTTCGTAACTGATGAACGGTACGTCGAATCGGAGGTAATGTTCCCGCTGTATGCCGGCAATTCTACATCCATCGGTGGTGTTCATGTCAATGTATCGAAATTGAACGGGAACTGGGTCGTAATTTTGCAGCCAAAACTTGCGAGACTCCGTGTTCACGTGCAAAAGGGCCGGGATGGTTTGCGACCTTGGCTGATAGACCACTCGGAGTCTCTATCCCGGATGATTGCGCCGTATGCATAAGGTCCTCCGCATGTCACGTAATGCCTGGTTGCTCTCTCCCGAATTCTGTAACAAGGAATCGGAGCACCTGGCACAAGGCAACTGCCCGATGATTCGCTGCGGGAATGGCACCAGTTTCCATATCTCGAGGCGTAGTTCTGTGGGGAGGTCGCTGAAGTTGGTCGGTGCACTTGCTCCATCTATCTCTGATGCCATGGCTGAAGTCGACTATGTGTTGTAATTTCTTTGTCGGATGGAATTTCGCGGAAAAGAGATGATGAATGGTGCTGGTGTAGTTGTTGTTCTGGGTGTTGTTTTGGAGGAGAAGAAATACAAGACATCCTACCTAAGTCCTTCATAAACCCCAACTGCATACAAACTGCCGCGCTGTTGGGAAGGCAGGGTGTACACTGTACCTAGGTACCGTAGTTGCGGTTGTAGGTGGGAGGGTAGGAACCCACCCGACGCCGTATCCGGCCGGGAAGGTGGGACGTGACTCTTCGGTGTTGGACCCCGGTAGCCTCGGAAGGACCGGGAGTCACTTCTTACTTACCCACCTCACCTAAGGTACCTGCCTGCCTGCCTACAAAATTTGCCTCAACCTCATCCACATCGCACGGTACTAACCCATCAACATATCAACAAAAACCCACGCAAATCTCCAGCCAGAGATATTCACGGTACCCAAGTCCCACAGAATATACCCTCCGCTTCTCTGCTCCTCCCTCTTCCCATCCCAAAAATAGAAACAACAGGACCTCACACTCACACCAGACGACGCCGTGCCTGCAATATAACGCGGAACACGGCCAGGTACCCGGGAAATCTCGAGATCATGCTGGGTCTGTCTCGTGCAACAGCGGTGCGGCATGCCTACGCACCTACCTACGCACGCCATTACCTACCTAATAAGAAAGGTAGGAAGGTATCACTAATCACCGATTGCCTCACCTCTATGCAGGCTCCCTAAGGCTATTTACCCATAGCGCGAGGCTTGTGTGAGACATTGCTCCTGGGCGGCTTGGTGCGAGCGGGACTTGAAGTGAGGCGTGGGATCTACGTGTTGTTCATGACGCTTTCTCTCTTCCCGAAGACTGCTGAGTCTTCACCGCGGCTCTCGCCAGAGGCAAGCCAAGACTCCATCCAAGCATTTGCACGTTAGTACTCATGCTCTTTCCATCTCTTGCTTAAACGCTTCGAATACTTGCTTGACCCTGCAGGTGCAGCCATTCCGTCCACCCCATCAACGCGTTACCGTCATCGGCTGCGACGCGCCAAAGTCCCCCCGTCAACTGGCCAAGTTTCAGCCACTTAATATGCGTAGGCGATTCTCGTGCGTCGTACGGCAGATTTGGAGCCCCGCTGAGATGAGAGAGATCTCTGTACGATCGATCGCAGGCTCGCCCCCCTCCTGCTGGATCAGAGACATCCAAGACCTCCGTGTAATCACGATATACCGGGAGTCGTCGACCCGATCTACGCCCCAAGCTCAGCTCTTGTGCGAGCATGCTTCTTTTTGCCGTCCCCGTAGAGTAGCTGCTGGGGATAGTATGGGCCTGCAACGCGGGTCTTCCGGGGCTGCACTGGTGCCACAAAGAAATAGCCCACCAATAAGCTTGTATGAGTTTACCTGCAGCGACCCGTTAGAAGGTCTGAGTTGACGGGATGCACTAAAGTTGGTTCTTTTGACTTTTGATAAAAGCCGCGTTTTTGCAGGAGATGCGCTGGGAGAAAACGATGGCGCATGTGCCCGACGCGGAGGTTCTTGCATGTGCATCCGGCCGGAAGACATGCTCCTCGCAAGGCCTTCCCGCTTTGCTACGCCGGCATCGCTAGCTCGCTTCTTCCTTGTCTCTTTTCTTGATAATTTAGGTTCCTAGCAGGGATAAGAGGTCATCTATAATTTGACAATAGGCACAGGGTTTTCAGAGAAGGGTGACGGTGTTCCAGGCTTGGACTTCGTGTTACCGCGCGGCGGGGTTGACTTACTCGGTTGCGACCTCTGCATGTATGTGACCTGTTTCTTCCTCTTTGATCCATTGTGCAGTTGTTGACCGCCTCCACAATATCTGCAGCATCCTTGACGCTCGGAGACTCGGGCCCTAGGGCTCTGAAGGAACTGGAGGAACGGGGAGGAGCCTCACCCCCGTACCCCTCTTCAACAGCCACCCCTCGTGGGCCACACGCCTGCAGTCAGGGGCTGTGTCTCCCGAAAGCGAGATCCAGTGGTTATGCGAGCTCTTTGGAGGAGGCGACGTGCGACGGGAAATACAGATTGCGCGCGTTTCCTTTGCGGTCTGCTCATGCCGGGCTGCTCTCACCCCTGTCATCTCCGTATTATACCCTCCCTGAACTTTTGTGTTAGGTGTATGATGCCGGTGTTTGCTTGTCTGACAGGATCAGTTGGCAGTAAGCTCTGGCACTTGCTTCTTGGCGGGGATCTGCGCTGCGGTTTGTAGAAGCATGGGCGTGCGGCCCATCCTACCCTCGTCGGGGTTTGGAGGCGAAGACGGTTCGAAAGACGGGAGAAGCAAAGAGGACAGCCACGTGAGTGAGCACTCGCAGATGAGAATTCGACAGCCCTTCGAAAGATTTCTTTATAAGCCATGTTCTGGTCCCGGCTGGTTTGTCAACACACTATGAAAGGGGAAAAACTCGGTCCCTGGGTTCTCCTGTTCTGCGAAACACATCTCGACTCACCTCGACTCACCTGTCCCCTCTACTAATCAGCATTCCCTACGACGCCACACCGCCAGCTTTGGACCATTTGTTGCTTGCTCTGTCTCTCCCCTGACTCTCGTTTCCTCCACATCTTGCAGTATGGCCTTAAAGCTCTGTGCCGGGGCTTCGCTCGTGGTGGCTTCACTGAGCTGGAGGCTTGGCCATGTAACCACCGTCACCGCCATCCAGGTCTTCATTGCCTCTTTCGCTCTTCTGGTGGGACTGGTTGTGGGTTATAACGCCTTCGTTTACCCTCGCTGGCTGTCACCTCTGCGCCACCTTCCCACGCCCCAGGTACGAGAAGCGCTGAACTCCCGGCTCGGCAGTTCTAGACGATGTGTGAAGGCCTGAGCTGACAGATAAAAGGGCGGGCACTTTCTCATCGGCCAGCTGCTCAATCAAGTCAGGACGCCTGGTCCAGCGGATATCTTTCTGTCATGGATGCGCCGATGGCCCTCGGTCCCCTTCGTTCGGTATCTCTCGATCGGAAATACAGAGACGCTCATGGTCACCAACATGGCGGCGTTCAAGGAGGTGCAGCAGACGAAGGCTTATTCGTTCAGGAAGTCGCAGGTTGCCGGGCGCATGTTCTCGCCCATCACTGGACACGGCCTGATGTTCTCGGAGGGTGAGGATAGAAAGAGGCAACGGACGCAGCTTGCCAGTGAGTCTTGTATCGTTAATCTCGAACTTGTTGAGCTGACTTGGCTGTTTCCAGAGGCTTTCTCGAACCAGAATACCCGCAAGATGCTCCCCGTCTTCCAACTCAAGGCGAAGGAGATGTGTGAGGCCATCAGCAATGAGCTTGGCGGCGATGACCGTAAACTGATAGACGGTATGCTACTCATGATTACTTCTTTGCGTCTCTATGCTCACAGCCGTAGTGGAGTACTTCATCCGGAAAGCGACACTTGACGTCTTCGTCATTGGGTCTATCGGATGCGATCTCGAGAGTCTCTCCCTGCCCGAAGCCCACTTCGCCGACGTCTACGAGCGCATTATACGCCAACCAGCGCTCGGAAATCTCATCACCTTTGTAGATGGACACGTTCCCCTGCGCTCGTGGCTCCCATTGAAGAGCAACAAGATGTGGCTCCGGGACGTGGCTCTTATCCGGACGATGCTCCTGAACTGCGTGGGTAACCGCATGATGGAGACGAAGACAGAGAAGTCTGTTGGCGAGGAGAAGGTGGATAGAAGAGACATCTTGACTTTCATCATGGAGGACTGCCAATTTGAGGATGGCGAGAGGCAGTGGACCGACATGGAGCTGCTGGAATATGTGAGTTGACTGGTTAGCGGAACCACCATCCTTTGCTAACACTAGGAAACAGATGCTCAACTTCATTGCTGGAGGTAAGGATATGTCGAGCAGGTGCCGAGTTGACAGAGCTGACAAGGGTAGGCCACGAGACGACTGGATCTACCATCATGTGGGTATCCCACATTCTTGCCACACGGCCCGACGTCCAAGATCGCCTGAAGGAAGAGGTCGGGTCTCTTTGCAAGGGTAAGCCGAAGGATTGGGAGCCAAGCTACGAGGAGATCGAACACCTGCCATATGTAAACAACTTTCTACGCGAGATCCTTCGCTGCTACTCACCAGGTATGCAGTCAGCTACCCTTCCGCCTCCAATAACCCAATCTGACGTGAGCAGCCATCTTCCTTCCGCGAGAGGCGGCAGAAGACGTGACCGTATGTGGTGTGTTCATACCCGCAGGCACGCAAGTCACGCTCTGTCCAGCAGTCGCCCACTTCAACCCACTCGTCTGGGGACCCGATGCCGAGGTGTTCGATCTCGACCGGTGGTCCGACGGGCGCGCTGCCAAGGACTCGTACGCGATGGAGGCGTTCATGCAGGGACCGACGGGCTGCATTGCGAAGAACATGGCGTTGCTGAACGTCAAGGCCGTGATCATTGCCTTCGTGCGGAACTTCCGGTTCTCGCCGCCGCCGGGCTGGAACGGCGTGGTTGAGTATGCAAATCCAAACTTCACGCTGCGGCCGAAAGAGGCACTAAGAGTTGTTGTCGAACGGGAGCAGAAGTGAACCGAGGTGCTGGTTGTAGGTAGAGCGTAAACTTGCTGGGATATGGTGCTGCGAAGACGTTGAATTGCGTGATAGAGGGTTGTCTCTGGGACAGAGCTGGCAACACTGGGCACCAGGTTTGACGACTGTACATACTGCATGAAATAGGTATGTATCTTAATGATGACGAAGTACATATACTTTTGCCGGGCTTCGGGAAGGAACGACTTTTGTGCAAGAACATTGCGAAGGATGAGGCAGTTGCCTATGACTGGATTTGTATTAGTAGACTTCGACGTTGCAGTAGCAAGGTAGCAATAGGAAGGCAGGATCTTGGGGAGGTACGGGTGTCAGCCTACGTCTCGATCTGTCTCTGCTCTTTAACCACTCTCTGTGCTTACGCTCCTTCTCTTTCTAGTTATTCTTTCTCTGTAACTGCTCCTCCTTCCCTAGTCGCTCCTTCTCTCTAACCTACCCTCCTCTATCTGGCTACCCCCACGCCTTCCCTTACTTCAAGCTTCACAACTCAATGTTTCGACTACTGCCTGATACGTGCCTAGGTATCTAGGTATCTGGGTACCTATGATGCTTGACTGAAGTAATGGTACCTGGAAAGGAAGCTGGATGGGAAGGAAGCACTTTGTGTTGAGACGAACATAAGTAGGGTTGCTTAGGTCGACTGCTAACAGCGCCTGCACCTGCCTTTCTCGATGGCACTGTGAGCCTTTTACCTCATGGTAACTACGTACCTCAGTATCCACCAATGTCCCTCAATTAGTGTACAAGAAACAGGCGAATGGGCAGGAGCCACAGCTGAAGCTCATGCAACTTTCCATAGGGCTGGTTGTGTTGATTACTTGCCTCGAGCACCTACCTGACTGGGCGTCGTCCCTTTGAGGTCGTTTGACTTTCGGGCGCGGGCCGCTCGGGGCTGTTCTCCCGGTCGCTGGTGGAGAACGGCTCCCCTGCACAGGCGTTTTCAGCACCTGCCACCCCATCTCGGTCACTGAACACAACCTATCTGACTAGGGCGTGGATTCTAAGGCGTGAAACCTTCTGATGACGACAATTCGCCTCATCCCTCATCCACAAACGACATCACCATCCGGGTAACCACCTGGGCAGCATGGCAGAATCCAAGACGGAAGCACCGCCGCTTCGGAAGGGCCCGATGACCCCCGAAGTCCTCCAGGGCATCTTCGCCTCCGACCAGGACATGTACCCCGCACCGCTTACCCGGGTGCGCCTCGATAGCTGGGCCGCCGCGGCGCCCGAGATGGCCTCGTGCTTCTACCTCGCAGACTCGCCGCAGACGGTTGTCGGCGCGGTCATCGCCCTCCCGCTGCTGGCAGCCTCGTGGCACGATCTGCTGGTCGGCAAGATCAAGGAGACGGACGTCGATCCCGAGGCCATGTTCCCCGGCCCCAACGACGAAGGTTCCACGGTCGGGCTGCACGTCTTCCACGTCGAGAGGTTCCAAGTGCCTGAGGCACGTGGCGTGCGCGGGTTCGCGGACGTTTCGATGAAGGCCGTCGTTGACGCTGCCGAGGAGAAGGGGTGGAAAGTGGTCGGGCATTCAGGTGAGTACCGCGATGCCTGTGGCTTAAACCTTGACAGCCCCTAACATATCGCAGCACTCACAGCGACCCCCGAGGGACGACGCTGCTTCGAGAAGATGGGATTCGCGCCCACGGGCTACGAGGAGTTTTGGGTGACGTCCAAATCGTCGCCCGCGGAAGTCCACTTGGTCACGACGTCCGCAGGTGCCGCGCCCGAAAGTCTGGTCCCCTCAGGATCAACCGTCAAGGGACACGCGAGGATGCTGGCGAGACATCTTTAGCGCCGCTCGCTCGCCACCCTTCCCGCTGAAGAACGCCAGGGTGGGGTTTCGTTCCAGGCGATCGGAGTTTTGGAGAATTCGAGAAGAAGCGCGACAAGGGATGATCGGCCAAGTGGAGATCGGATGGCGGAATTTGGCGCGTTCGCTGAGCGGAAATTTGGCTTTGAAATCAACAATTCGATGCCCTGGAGCAACTTTCGTCCGACACCAGCAGTTGCCCCGGATCCCGTCTGCGACAGCCTCGGCTCCGTCCCGGTCCAGATCTTTCAGACCCTTCATACCTCGGCCGCGGGCCTGGCAACCGGGATCGCGGCCTTGCGTATCTTGGGCCACCCCGCCGAAAGGGAAGAACTGCCGGAACGGTATCCTGGTGTCTGGGTGTGCTTTGTGCTTTGTCATCATTGCTTCATGGCAGAGATTTCTGTGGCCCACGAAGAGAAGGAGAGATGAGCAGGAGCTAGTCAGTGATGGGCGACCGCCTGACTCGAGGGTTCCTGACTGACGGCGGCAAGCCCGACAACCAGGAAGACCGAAGACGATCCAACGAACAAGCGGCGGGAAGGACAACGTGACAAATGGCCTAAACGCCGACGAAATACGGAGTACGTATCAAACATGGGCAGCGAAGAAGGGCGGAAGAGAGAGTAACCCGTCATCCCGGTCCGCCCGTTGATGGATCGATTAGCTTCTTGTCCCCGATTGTCTCGCATTCCGCACAGCAACCGGGCGGATTGCCCCGCCATATGCCGCGGCATATCGTTGATGTCAGTGCTCTGTAGCAATGAGGGGCAATGAAAAAAAAGGAGGGAAAAAATCGTTCGCATAAGGTGCTGACGGACCGGGGTACAACAACGGCCAGGTAGCGGGAATTAAGCCATCAGCCAAGACTTCCGGTACCTTGCTGTGCAGCTGCGACGAGTAATACCGAGCTTCTCAACCAGCGGCAACATTACCTACAACCAGCCCATGCTGGATAGGGAAACCACCTCACAAAGATCTGGAGGAGGGACTGGGTTACTGGAAGTGGTCTAGCCAAGCACCAGTACTCGAAGGCAAACTCAGACTCCACCCGCAGGATGACCCGCCGCGGAGTGGACTTCCCTTCTTCGATTTGCGGTTCTTCCATCATGACGTTATAGTTTCGACCATGTTCGCTGTCCCCGTGTTTGTCAGGCAGGAGAGGCAGATCCAGGGGACCACCTCGTCGGACCCGGCGCGGGCCCGATGGGGAATTGGCATGAGAGCGGAATTCGTCATGGAATGGAGAAAACTCGTCGTCGCATTTAAGACGTCGTGAGGTCCCGTCTCGAAACTCTTGTTGACGGTCAATCAATTCCATCCCATCTCATTTCATACAAGTCGCTACACAACTCGATACCCGAATTTCCATTACTTTTGATACCCCTTAGACCAAAACCACAACCACAACCATGGCCCCCGTCCAGAACAAGTCCTTCATCTTCAAGCAGGTGCCCCAGGGCCTGCCGGTCCCCGGCCAGGACCTCGTCGTCGAGGACCGCCCCATCGACCTCGACGCGCCCCTCGACGGCGGCATCCTCATCAAGGTCCTCTACTCGTCCTTCGACCCCTACATGCGCGGCCGCATGCGCCCCGCCGAGGCCGGCAAGTCCTACATCCCGCCCTTCCAGCAGGACGCCGTCATCGTCTCGTCCATCGTCGCCCGCGTCGAGCGCTCCGACGCCCCGCAGTTCGCCGCCGGCGACCTCGTCACCTCCTTCCTCGGCCCCAACTCCGAGTACGCGTTGATCCCCGCCAAGTTCCTCCAGGGCTTCTTCAAGGTCCCCAACGCGCACAACGTCGACCTCCCGCTCTTCGTCGGCGCCCTGGGCATGCCCGGCATGACCGCCTACGAGGGCCTGTACGACATCGGCAAGCCCAAGGCCGGCGAGACCATCTTCGTTTCCTCCGCGGCTGGTGCTGTGGGCCAGGTCGTCGGGCAGCTCGCCAAGGCCGAGGGCGTGAAGGTCATCGGCTCCGTCGGATCGGACGAGAAGCTGGATTACATCATCAACGAGCTCGGCTTCGACGCGGGCTTCAACTACAAGAAGGAATCCCCCCGCGACGCGCTCAAGCGCCTCGCGCCGCAGGGCATCGACATGTACTTTGAGAACGTCGGCGGCGACCACCTCGAGGCCGCGCTCGAGGCGTTCAACCCGCAGGGCCGCATCATCGGCTGCGGCATGATTTCGGATTACAACACCCCGCTGGAGCAGCAGAAGGGCGTGAGGGGGCTGTTCCACCTCGTCGCGAAGAAGATCATGTTCCAGGGGTTCCTGGTGAACCTGAGCCCGGAGAAGTACAAGCCCTTCCAGGAGAAGGTGCAGCCCATGATCGCCAAGGGCGAGTTGAAGGTCAAGGTGCACGTCACTG
>WIGO01000181.1:0-84389 GCA_014235945.1 Colletotrichum plurivorum
AAATCGAAGGCGAAAGACGAGCCAAATCAACAAATCAAGGTGCTCGATTTGATTTGTTTGATCGGTGGGCAGCGCTGCCTCTTTGGCCAGTACTTAAGTGTTAATGTTTAGCTTGACTATGTTGGGACGGCAGCGTGTATTTATGAAAGTCTCCCTATCTTGATTCCCAAACCACTGCTATCTAGTTTCATGGGGTATGTTAGATATAGCTTCGCTAGAATTAGGAGTCAGTCATAGCCAAACCAACACCAACTATGTTTCCAGAGTATATTAACGTCGCAGCTAGGCTCGCTAGCCTATCTCTCTTGATAGGTTTCTTCCTGATGCCCTCAGGAACTAAGCGAACAAGGTACTAAGATGTCAAAAAATAAGCCTCACAAGAAAGATAGAGGAAGCAATACGAACATGGGCTATTCCATATAACCATTTCAACCTGATGTCTACAGTCCTTCTACTTGACTTGTACTGACAAAGCAGTCTATATTGTGCGTTGAGAGGGGTACTTGCTTAAATAGATGGTAGGTACAGTTGTGGTTCTGAAACTGAATCCGCAAGTAGATTTAGTCGCAACATTCACAACTGATCAGCCCACACATCGTTCAACTCTTAGTTGCCCTCTGTCGCTGTTAACTCAGTCCCGGTGAATGCTCCCAAGACGTTCATCCCATCAATGCGCAAGGCGGACGCTTTTCACGCCTCACCTTCACATTAGTATAAAAGGACATCAACTTCGCGCCTAACTACCTCTCTAACCGACAACCACAACAACAACCAACTAGCCATACATCCACCTAACATAACCACACTCCCGTCCTCTTAATAACCCAACCTCCCTCCACACCCTCCCTCCAAACAGCAACCATGACAACCGGAGGCCCAGCCCTCTTCAGCCGGGAGCGGACCCAGTACATAATGTCGCGCATCTCAGCCCTGATAGCCGAGTCCGTGATCCAGGCCGAGGTCCGCGCCATGCCCCGCTCCTTCTCCGAGGCCGTCCCGCAGCTCGGCGACTTCACCTACCCGGAGTTCTTCGACCGGCACAAGGGCCAGATCATCGACGAGTACCTCTACTACTACAACAAGTACTGGGGCTCCGACGGAACCTCGGCTGGAGTCCCGCCCAGCCGCAGCCACCGCAGCGACAGGGTCCGCCACCCAGCCTTGTCCAACCGTCTCTACGACTACCGCGCACAGCTCAACGGCGTCGTGCAGGCGTGCGTGCAGCGCCGCGCGAGGCTGCGCAGCTGGGATGATGCGGTGCGCTACCTCGTCGCGTCAGTCGGACACGACCGCGAAGAGCTTGGGCGACACAAGTACCACATCCTAGACCTCTTTCTCTCGCACTGGGCGGACGCGGTGAAGCGGGACGCCGTGCGGCTGCAGATCTTCCCCGCGATCGGCGGGCACATATCGCACCAGTGCGTGTATCTCGTCGCCGCCGTCCGGAACTCGGTGCCCAAGATATCAAGGGACCTCGTCGAGACGATGCGCCTCTCGTCGGCGGTCGACAGCTGGAACAAGCTCCATCTCGACTTCCGGCTCGCGGACAGTCCGCACTTTGGGCAGATGGGGAGGATGATGTTTTGGATCGTGGACCCCGAGGAGGTGGAGAGCTCCCCGGATGGGATTGTGGTGCCGAATGATATTGGCTGGTGGATCATGCAGCGGCGGCATAGTGACATCGAGGAGGTTTACATTGAGGATCTGGAGGACCAGAACCCCGAGATGGAGGGTACCTGAGGGAGGGTACCTGAGGGAGGGAGTCCAGAGGTGGGACCGTTGTCAAGTTTCCCCAGATTCAGCTAGTATGCTCACAGTTACAGTCTGAGATGATGAGTATAAAAGATAGGTAGGCAAGGCATGGCAGTTGGGTTTCTTCACAATGGGCAGGGGGTCGTGCATGCAAGATGGTGTTGGAAATCGCTTCAATTGTGGTATTCTCTTTTACCCGGTCCCTTCATAAGTTGCTGGTCATGAAAATCGTACTCGTCCCCTCCCTTACAGGCCAATGGCCTTGGCGATGGCCTCGCCGACACCGTGGGCGGAGGCAGGGTTCTGGCCGGTGATGACGTTGCCGTCGACGCAAACCTTCTCGCCCCAGGGGGCGTCGGCGAGGACGTAGTTGCCGCCGACCTCCTTCATGCGGTCCTCGAGCATGAAGTTCATCTCGGGGGTGAAGCCGGCCTGGTCCTCCTCGGTGTTGGAGAAGCCGGTGACGGTGCGGCCCTTGAGGAGGTACTCGCCATCGTTGGTCTTGGCGTTGACGAGGGCGCCGGGGCCGTGGCAGACGGCGGAGACGGGCTTGCCCTGGGCGGCGAACTCGGCGATGAGCTTGTGGGAGTCGGCGTCGAAGGCGAGGTCGAACATGGGGCCGTGGCCGCCGGGGTAGAAGAGGGCGTCGAACTCGGAGGCACGGCCGACGAAGTTGGCGAGGGGCTCGGTGTTCTCCCAGATGTCCTTGTGGTTCTTGAGGAAGTTCTGGGAGGAGGCGTCGCTGGCGAACATCTCGACGGAGGCCTGGTCGAGGGGGGCGACGCCGCCCTTGGGGGAGGCGAAGACCATCTCGGCACCCTTGGCCTTGAGGACGTCAAAGGGGTGGGCAAGCTCGGGCTGGGGGGGAAATTGTTAATTCAAGATATCGTTTGGAGGGATCTAGCGGTGGTAGCTTACCAGGTACCAGCCGATGGGCTTGCCGGACTTGGGGATCTTGTCCACGGAGGTGAGGACGATGAGAACCTTGGGGGCCATTTTGAAGGTGTTTGTGAGGGTGATTTCGGTGTTGGAAAGGTTGAATTGAGCTTTGAGGGGTATCTCGAGGGTATCAAATCGAAGGAAACAGTTGAGTTGTTGCTGGAATGTGTGAAGAGGAGATGGTGTCTCAAGTGGCGGGGTGTCTAGCTCTTTTGTAGTCGACTCCCCCACCTTCCATCAGCAGCTCCAGCAAGAGCTCCAACAGCTCCATGACGGTCTGGCCATCCAATGTCTGGGTTGACGGCAGAATTCCGCTGTCGAAAGTGCAGCTTACCCCACCATCAGTCAGAACCGGTAATAGTGGTACGTCGTAACTACTATCGTCGTGGTGTGAAAGGGGGCCACAGAACACAGGGAAAGGGGAACCACCCCGCCAATTGGTCAGCTTGACGTCACGTCCATGTGGTGTACCCGTAACTACCGTTTCCGCCCTAGGGGGCAGGGGCCATGACGGTTTGACTCGTTCACCAGCGCCGTCTCGTGTCGCGCCGTGTGTCTCCGTCTTACAGTGTACCGTCTCCACTGATGCGCTGCCAGTTTCCCGGGAGACACTGAAGAGGGCACAAGGAAAAATCTTCAAGTGTGAGGCTCGTCTGGGAAAAGAAAAATCACCCCCACCTCGTTTACAAAGCATGCGGGCGATTAGACTCTCCGGCTGCTTCCATTCTTTGCCAGAATCAGGAACAGATCCCCCCCCCCCGGGGGGGCCCGGGGTCCAGGGACCTGGGGGCGGCAGATGGATGCCGACTGGACGAACCGGAGAGACCGAGTGGGGCTTATCGGGTCTCCGTCCCGAAACGGTTAAGATGGTGCGTAAAAGCCGAAGGGTCCGGCGGTCCTTAACGCCGATGACGATGACATCCACCGCATCGCTCTCGGTTTACGGGACCCATCAGACTGCAGTGTCATCAATGCCATGACATCCGAGGTGGATCTCCCGCCCAACCGCCTCGGCATCTTTTCTCTCTTAATTCCCTAACTACCCGCCCCAGAGGCTACGTAGCATTGAAAAAGAGGGTGATACTATGCCGCGGCTCGCGTGTCACGCGCGGCTCGCGCGTTTTCTGTTGGGAACATATCACTCTTCAAACATCCCGCCCTCGCGATCTTTTCTTGTTTTCCCCGAGCTACCACGATTCGTGTCTTTGCATGCGGCACTAATATCGAAAGTCTTGGAAGTTGGGACTACAGCTGTCGGCGACACAACATCGATCACGATGCGAGAACGAAGCCCGCGGAGTAGCGGAGTTTGAAGCCGCTGGCTGCTAAAACTGGCGGCTCCGACGTGCGACGACAACGACAACGACGTGTCTCCATATCCTTGGCCTCGCCTACTCAAACACCTATCCGTCCTGTTCGCCCTGCTCGCCTTGTCCTCCCTCCACCTGACTATCGACCGAAGACAGACCCTCACCTGCGTCCAGAGGCTTCTGTCCCCAGACCACCACGCTTCATCCCCCACGTCAGTCTTGTCTCGGTTAAGGAATCATCCGGCAAGCAATGAAGAGGAGGAAGGGGAAACGAAGACTACTCACATGGTCAGGTAAGCGTGGATGTTCCGATCCGCCATGTCCTTCCGCACGTCCACCAGCAACAGCTCGGCCTCCTCCCGGCTCCAGCCCAGCACCTGAGTAAAGATCTTCATCGTGATGCCCTGCACCCCCTCGAGGTTGTTCGTCATCTGCATCGCCCCGAGCACCTTCTGCCTCCGCCCCCTCGCCCACGGCGTCGCCGGCACAGCAAACCTCCGCTCCTCGACGCCCCGGAACCCGGCCGCCCTCATCCGCCCCGCGAGGCCCAGCGCCGCCCTCCCGTCCCTCCCGGCGCGCCTCATCCCCTCCAGCAGACTATCGTTCCACCGCCGCAGCGCCGTGCCCTCGAGCGTCCCGTCCACGGCCCGGAAGTCAATTACCGTCTCCTGGAACTCCACCCAGCCCCCCGGGCGCAGGTGCTCGTACACCTGCCCCAGCAGCCGCGGGAAGTCGAAGATGGAGGTCGTCAGGTGCCGGCCGTGGACGTAGTCGAACCGCTCGGTGTACAGCCACTCGTCCTCGGCGTCGTCGATCTCGAAGCGGCAGTTAGAGGGGACGTACTGCGGCTGGATCGGGCTCAGGTCGCTGCCCAGCACGTCCGAGCCCGGGTTTCGGTCTGCGTACTCGATCGCCCATATCCCTGTTCCTGTTCCGATGTCGAGGACGCGCTGCGGATTTTCCACCGGCGCCAGGCCGAGTTTGTCGTCGAGGATGCGGAGCGCGATTTCATGCTGCAGGTCTAGCCTGCCCTGCTCTTGCTGGGGTGCTTGTTAGAAACCGGGAAGTCGGGAGGGCTTGTCGGTGATTGTCATACCTCGTCATTCGGGAGGAAATACTCTACGTCGCGAGGTCAGCTGCTAGACATTTGGCGAGGCCGAGTGACGGCGACTGACTTCCTTCCTTGTACCTGTGATATGTCCGCCCAAACTCTTCCACGAACCGGTACACGCTCGACGCAACCGATGCTGACGACGAGGCCCGGTCGCCCTCGATCCCTAGGGCCGAGTCGGCGTCGTTATCCGTGTCGATGCTGAGCTCGACCGATGAAACGCTAGGCACGCGCGTTGATTCCACCTCGTCGGCCTCCGTGAAGAGTGCGCCGCTGGAGGCGTCGTTGCTGGCTGCGGCTTGTGTGATTGTAGGGCTGTGGATTTGGTTGTCGCCCTCGTTTGCTAGAGCCTTTCGCTCGATTATTGTGATCCCTCCTTCGTGAGCCATGGTTTCGGCTCGCTATGTCGACGATCGTGTGCAGTTTCAAATCGTTTTGGCTGCGCGTACGCAGGCTGCTCCAAGGAGGCATCGAGAGCTTCATATACGAGCATAGTAGCGGCTCAACTAGACTCAATCGCCTTCCAAGGAACAACAAGGTTCCATCGAGCTGAAAGCTGTAGACGCCATGACGGCGAACTCCTTCCAATCGCAGCAGGCCGTCCCTCTCCTAACGAAGGCCCCTACTGCAGGAGCACAAGCCAATCTCATCGGCCGAGTCGAGGCTTGCAAGATTTTAGGACGGCTATAACGCCATCCCTTCTTCCGCGACTTCTACTTTCGGTGCGCTAGGCACCTCGCGTAGCTAGCTCCTTTGTTGTGACAATGGGCGGACTGCGGGGTTTAGTAGTGTGGACGATCCGAGTCCGGGATGCTGGGGTTTTGTTCGAGAAGTCAAGATTTTCATGGCTCGCTCTGATTTGATGGCAATCCTCATGCCTGGATTTAGTACTCTGGCGAGGCGCAGAGCTAATCGATGCTGTCAGATCTACCTGGGATTGGCGCGTACTCAGAAGCATCCTCTCAGTCCAGAGTCGACGAAAGCAGTTACCCCAACGACGGTCAAGCTTTGTGGCCATTATTGGCTTTGGTAACGCTCTTGGGAATCACAGGAGAAGCTGTTTCCTGCAGTTCCCTTGTATGAGACGGAACATCAAACTTTTAACCGTTTACTGAGGTTGCAGAGAGTCATAATTCTCTCGATGGCACTGTCCTCGTCATGATGCAAAAGCCTTTGAAATTTGAATCTTGAGATGAGAAACAATGTTTGGGGGCCACACCTTCATCTAAGTAACATATCTAAACCCATTCAGCACCGCCCTCTGAGAATCTTTATCAAGCCCGTTGAGCGCATCCATATCGCCGGGATCAACCCGCGCCTCAAGCCCATCAAACCGGCGATTCGCCCGCCGCAGACAGAACCGCAGGCCAGCAATACACCCCAGGCCGAGCACCTGGAACGCCAATATGCACGACCACGAGACGCGGTATTCCGGGCCGAACTGATCCAGCCAAAAGTAATTGGCAAACAGCGACGCCGAGTTCGCAAGCGTATTCGCAATCCCGATCGCCGCGGCGCGCTTCGTAGGCGGTTGGACGACCGTCGACGACAGCCAGGGGTACGTCGTCGAGTAAACGCCAAAGGTCCCTGCGCACACGAGAAACGTGAGCGCGTAGCGCGCCCAGCGCTCGTGGGACACGGCGACGAGCACGACCGTGCCGACGATGGCCGTCGCGGAGGATATCGCGGCGTGCGGGGACCTCTTCTGCCGGCGGTCGGCGTCCCAGGCGAAGGCAAGAGCCCAGACGAAAGCAAAGAAGTAAGGCGGCGCCGTGAGGAGCAGGACGACGGTGTTATTTTTGAAGCCCAGCTGCTGGATCAGGGTGGGGAAGAAGTGGGAGAAGGAGATGGAGACGGTGGTGGACATCTGCAAGCATGCGAACAGCCAGACGCGGTAGTCTGCGAGGGCTGCGAGGATGGCCTGCTTGAGAGGAGCGTCCTCGTGGCCCAGGACCTCGTCGCTGCCGGCGTCGGCCGCCAGCCGACCCTGCGCGACGACATTCTCTTCCTCGGTCAGCCAGCTCGTCGTGCCGGGGTAGTCGGGCAGCGTGAAATTCGACGGTGCCGAGGAGGATCGTTGCGGCGCCCTCGAGGATGAAGAGCCACCTCCAAGCTGAGAGGTGGCCAACGCCAGCCATACCGGAGAGGATGCCGGCTGATATGAGTCCAGCAAAACAGTTTGACAGAAGGAGGCCGGAGACGAGGAGGGCCATGCGGAGACCGAGTTCCTTCTTGGTGTACCAGCAGCTTAGGTAGTAGATGGCCGAGGGGAAGAACGGCGCTTCCACGATGCCGAGGAAGAATCGAACCGTGAGAAGACCGGCCGGCGAGGTCGTGGCGGCCGTACACCCGCTGACTACTGCCCAGATGATGATGCAGCCGGGCTTGCAAGTGTTAGTAACAATGAGGGAATATCCGAAAAGTCACTTACCAGGAAGATGTGAGGCTGCATCTTCGTCATGATCATGGTCGACGGGAGCTGCATGGCGATGTAGCCGGCCGAGAAGATGGAGATGGCCGTCTGGTACGTGGCACCTTTAACGCCGGTATCTTCCTGTAGGCCGTATAGGCGAGCTTGGGTGATGGAGTTGCGATCTAGGTAGTTGAAAAGATAGATGACGACGATCATGGGCAGGAGGCGCGCGTCGACTTTCCTGACGACACGGGCCTCAACCTCCCGCGGGAAATCGACGCCGTAGGACCGGTACGTGTCCATCAACGTGAGCTTCTTCGCGCCGGCCGGGGCATCTTCGACCTCCTCGCATATTGAGGCCTGTTTGAATATGGCATCCGGCCGCGTTGGCGCGTCGCACTCAGAGCCGACGGGTTTTGAAGAAGACATGGACTAATGAGACGACAAGAAGAATAAGGAGAGAAGGGCATCTGGAGGTGGTATGAACAGATCGGAACTGAAGCTTGGCTATCGACTTGGCAATGCTTATATCGTCGTCTGCCCCTGACTTTACCCCACGCTTCCTCCACGTTTCCCTCCCCACGCAAACAGGCGAATCCCCCAGACCAAAACAAGTACGCCGGACCGGGCCCGAGCCGTCCATACCCCTGTGCTTTCTGGTGTCATCCAATCTTCCCCAGCCATCACTTATCTCCGGTGCCGAACAGCCGGGGCGGATTAGAGACGAGCATTGAGTTCCACTGCTCTTCAGTAAGCCACTCCTTCAACGCCGCCAACTCTGCGTTCGTGTCCACGCCCGCCAGGGGAGGCGTTGGACTGAGCCCTCCAGCAGTGGTATTGACGTGAGGCCAGTCGCTCCCCCAAAGTAAGGCGTTCGCCGACGCCCCAACAAACGCCTGTACTACCGGTTTCATCCCGTCAATGTTCCCAGGAGACCTCCTATGCAGCGCCCCGACCTTGACATAGAACCGACCTGACGCGAGCAACTCCAAAAAGGCGGCCATATCCGCACTCCCAACGTCCGACGGCCTCGCGGAGCCGTTATGGTCCGCGACGAAGGTGACGTTCGCGAGCGCCGGGTGCATGAGAATCGTCTCCGCGAGCGCCGCCCAGATAGCTAGCGGCAGCTGGGCGGAGATCGCCCATCCGAGCCTAGCGGGAACGCGCTGCGCAACGTCGAGGAACTGGTCCCGGACCCAGCCCGCGTCATCCCCGGAGCCGCCGTAGGAACCGTGGACGCGGACGGCGCGTACCCCGGCGTCATGTAGGCGGTCGTAACCGCTGGCGCTCATGTTTCTGAGGGAAGCGTTTGGCTCGGGGTCCCAGACTACGGTGCCCATGATACGCTTGCTGGGGTCGAGGGTGCGGGTCTGGAGGAGGTGGTCGAGAAGCCCGGCAGGGCCGTCCTCGATTGTGGCCTGGACCAGTACTGCGTTATCCGAGATGGTATTGTTGAGGAAGGCGTCTAGCTTGGCCGGTTGAGGGGTGTACGAGCGGTTTGGCTTGAAGGGATGGACATCGGGGTTGAAGCAGTGCATGTGGCAGTTCCATGCCATTGGAGGAAGCTGTATGAGAGCCATGGTAGTGCTGGGGGTTTGATAGACTGGAAGAATCGATAACAAGTGAATATTGGTAGCAAGACGTCAGCTCATGATGCCTCGTCTGTTTAAAGATAACCGAGCCTGAGAAACCCTGCAGTTGCTCATGATGTCTCTAACCGGTGCTGTTCAATTTAGTAATTTAGTGGCCCCCGCACCAGTCGGAGACCGTCCGCCCGTCTCTACGGAGGACATCCGAAATTACCGGAGGAGGTCCGGGAGGAGGGGAAGAGGGGCAACGGGTCTGAACTTGGCCCTGAACCCAATCTAAGTATAAGAAAGAGACGTCGATCTCGAGGTTTACTGGCTTGGCGCTTTGTATCTAAATTGGCCTCGGACTGCTTCGTCCACGGCAAAGGGTTGATCACAAGCTCAGCCCGATATTGCCAAGAAGCCCCTTCTCATCAGCTCAATCACAAACAATCACGGTATACTGAAAATGTCTCCGAAGTCGGACTAACGAAAATCTACAACAGAGGCAACATTGGGGTAGGCAGATACTCATTGGTGAGAGGCTGAACTCTCCCGGTACGGAGCCGAGGCATGAAGTCCAACTTCACTGAAGAACCTGAGGAATATGTGCGTACTGTTCGTTTTGAGCATCTCTTCTCTCGTCAACTACCTCATGCTGTGTTCTGAGGCAAAAGAAAGCCAACTATTGGCTCCACTGCACGTTGAACTCCGTAAACTCAACCTTCAACGCCTCCGTAGCATTCTTGTCCGTCCTCGCAGCGAGAGGCCCAACATCCAAAACCCAGTCCCCCTCATCCTCATCCGCAAAGATCCAGCAAATCTTCCTCAGCGGCACTCTCTTCTTTGCGTTTCCCTCCCCGTCCAACTCCAGATAATGCACCCAGGCGTTCTTGCCCTTCGCGCCGCCGTCGCGGAAGACCTCGATCGTTACGCTCTTCAACTCGGACCCATCGCTCGGCGCCGGCAGCGGGTACAGGCCCCAGTCGGCGTAGCGATCGCAGGTGACGGTGCTCAGGTGCGGCCGGCCGTCGTAGAGCTCGATCCCGGTCTTGACCCACTTGCTGTCCGGCGCGGCGGGGTCCGAGGCCTTTCGGGGCACGAGCAGCACGCCGGACTGGTCGTAGAGGTGCGCCCAGTCCGCCGAGAAGGTCGCCCGGACTGAGAGGAATGATTTTAGGGGTCCCGAGGTGGTGTGGCCGGTTGGGACTGTAGTGATATGAGTATTCGTACAACCTGGGGAAGCAGGGAAGTTTCTGGACGGCGAGAAAGGCCGAGTTACGGCATGATTGGGTACTTACTGCTCCACACGTTGTGGCCAGGCTTTCGCCAGATGTCGGTTCCCGGGGCCGCCTCTACGGTGAACGGCGTCGTCGTATTTTCGGTAGCCATTCTCAATTCGAGTCTTCAGGGTAAGATGAGGTCGAAATCCAACCCAAGGGCATGTCTGCAAAGGAGTTGGCCTTTATTACTGTGTTGGCTGAAGGATGATCTAGTTACCTAATCACAACAGGCACGTACGTGTCCAAGTCAGATTCAAGCGCGTACTATATCCGAATCAGGTAAAAGTGAGCGCTGATTCCACAATAAATCCAGCTTGCGCACCAAGCGAAGCCTGGCCGACACATATGCTCCACCTCGGCCGTGGCGTCCGTCGGTTGGCTCCGGAGCCGATCTCGGAGATGCGGGGCCGTGTTCGATTGCAACATACCGCACCTTTCGGCCGGGTTTTGTCTGGAGATGAAAAGCAGGAGTGCGGAACAAAATTTGACTGCAGGTGGCTAGCTTAGAATTGGAGTTGTCTCCCTGTTATGTGCGTCAGCAACTAGCTTCCTCCAGCGATGGACGACGACGACAGTGGTTCTCACCGCGACTTCTCCCCAGGTGGTCTGAAGGGGGGGCTGTGGAATGAATGCAGGGTAAGAGACTTGGTTCTGGGTTGGATCTATTAAAGCACTTTTCCTTCTGGGCTGATTTTTCGAAGTTTTTTGGTATTGGAAAAACTTCCCTGGTTTTGAGAAAACAACTTAACCCTGTAATGATTCCATTTTCTGAGAAGAAATGTCGTTCATTTCCGTTCCGAGTACAGTGCTGGGTGAGACCACGGGGCTTGGATCCATGCATGTCTGGGTCAATAAGGCCCCCTAGATGCGCCTTCGGGCAGTTGTCGGGATGGGATCGAATTATGTACCTAGGTACGTGAAACAAAACAAGCCACAGCTGCCAAGTCTGTTAAAGCTGATCCAAGATGCCAAGTATTATGTTTCACATGCCTGTGTCGCGGACGTCTTGCTTCCGGTTGAATCTCTATTGAAGATAGATGCATGTAGATAGCAAGCCCGTGCATCCATCGACGTATCAACTCTCGTTGCGGGCTTCTTATTCAGCATAATTAGCAAATGGCATTTTGTGCTGTTAGTGATGGGTGGACTCAGAGAAGGCACTGGGAAAGCTTTGGTCGGCGGCGCTGCGGGATTCGTAGGAAGGCCATCCAGAGTACAAAGCTTGGAAACGTAACACAAGGCAGCCTTGTGAGACTGCAACGCGGAATGGAAGATTGAGGCGTCAAGTTTGCCCAGCAGGACTCCACCAAACTGGCACGCCAAGGAGCGAGGCATCCACTAAACCCAAGTGACTTTGCCTGCCGCCATTCGTCATGTTTCTCAGTGATTCATTCTTAGCAACATGGCCTAAGTATGAATACCCCAATTCCATTTATTTTGGCAGCCTTTCCTTCTCTTCTTACCTCTCAATCACTACACTTGGTTAACCAGCCCGTCTCATTGTGTAATTAGCAATGGGATTGATTTCATGGGTAGTGGTGCTCCTGGCTTTAGGACACTTTTCGACGTCCAATGCTCAAGACATTTCATTCGGGCCATGGTTTTACTGTACGTACCCCTTGATATGAGTTTCATGTTCTCCGACATGCAATGACAACGAAGTATCCTGACAGTCGGACGGTGTAGCCTTCGTCGTTGGCCACCACCTGTACATAGATGGCGGCATGCTTGACGGGAGGTACATAGGCGATGGTAGCAAGCCATTTGGTTCGTCGTTCGGTCTCCCCTAGTCAACAGCTGAACACTACTAACATGTCTGCTGCTCAACACGTTCAGTCCAGAGTGATACCACCTACACCATCGACCTCTCCAAGTCGTGGAAACCTGAAAGCGTACAGATAGGGCGAATTCGAAAGAATGCACCGACCACAGAGCGGCAAGTGTATTTTTTCGACGCCTCCTCCAGTACGGTCTACGGCTGGGGGGGACTGATAGGAAAGAACCCACCACCGTCCGAGACGCGGCTGCAAAAGTTCATCGCCGAAGACGGTGGTGGATCTTGGAGCATCGAGACTGAGTCTGAGTCCGAGTATAAGGGTCTATCCCAAATCCGTCGGTCGCACGGCGGCGCGGTAGCGAATACGCCTCAATCGTCCTTTTATTTTGGAGGTGTTTCGGAAGAAATTCTCAACATAAAGGCGAACACGAATCTTCCCGGATATTCCCAGTTCGACTTTAAGTCTCAGCAGAAGTCCTGGGTCCAGCATGATGATAGCCCGTATTCTTCATCGCGGACTATTTACGCAGCCACCGCCCATTACGTACCCAACTTCGGGCCTAATGGATTAATAATACTCATAGGGGGAGCCGAGTATGATTCGGGGCGTGGCGAGGTTCAAAATCTTAGCCTGGAGATGATGTGGTTCTTGGACCCTATCACGCACAAGTGGTACAGACAAGCCACAGCCGGCACCCCTCCCCCTCGGCGCCGATGGCACTGCTCGGTAGGTGCCGTAAGCGCCAACAAGACATATGAGATGTTCGTTCACAATGACCCCATTCCTCTTTGTTGTCGTATCCTGCTGACTGTTTTCGAGTTTCGTCTTCGGGGGCAACGACCTTGATGTTGTACCTTACGATGACGTCTGGGTCCTAAGCCTGCCGGGCTTTTTTTGGACGCAAGTCAGCTCCCAGCCCAGGAACGGAACCGCGCGTACCTATGCATCCTGCGCACTTGCTGGAAACCGCCAAATGATCGTCATCGGCGGCGATCCAAAAACGAAAGAGAAAGACGTATTTCCTCAAGGATTGGCTATTTTTGACACGGTGGATCTGATGTGGAAGAATGAGTATGAATCAGCCGCGGCAAGCTACGACTCCCCGCGGGTCATCAAGTCTTGGTACGACGACGGGTAAGTCTTTGACCATCGTTCCGTGGTGCACACATTTACCTAGTTGAAACAGGAAACTCGCCAGAGTCAGGTACGACGAAGGGGTCGAGGCGATTATGAGTCAATCTCCAAGCCCCGTCAATGATACCACCAACGCCGAGTCGAAAGAAAAGCCCCTAGTTGCCGGGGTAATCGCCGGTGTCGTCGTCGGATGCGTCTCGCTGATGGCTCTGGCTATCGCTGCCGCCTACTTTCTTAGAAAACAAAGAAAGCAGCGGGCTCGGGGTGCCTCCGTTGCGCCTTCGCCACATGAGAGCACCGCAATAGAACTTTCCACAACTTCATACGTCTCTGAGCTTCCCGTGAAGCAGCAGAACGCGGAGCTTTCTGGACACGACGCCCGTTACGACACAGTGGAACTCGACGCTTCGACGACTCTTCAGGACCCTCGGAAGTATAGTATAATGGGACGCGAAACATCATAGACCAACCCGCACAGGTTGTCTGACATTTCCAGAGGTTAATTTACATAGTATTAATGGTAACTCTAAGAACTGTTTTCCGTATCGCCCCCGTCACTAATTGCATTACCATAAATCGCACAGTTGACCTGTGGGGCTAAGCTGTGGAAGCCTTTGGGAACCCGTATGCGATACCTAAAGTCCGGCTCATTTATTCAACCAGGTTGAGTTGCATTTAGAACCCAGAAGAAGAATAACTTGTCGTTCATTTCATGCTCTGAGATCAGCCACGCGATTCACCGTGAGAATGGGGCCAGTCATGCACGTTCGACGTGCGCAGCGATGGTGGGGCCTTTGGTACTTAGGAGCCAAACCAACCAACAGAGACATCGCACCGAGCGGGGCTTAGCCCCGATCACTCCCCTTGGTGTAGTTGGTTCATCACGTTCGACTGTAATGGTTTACCCAATATCATCGAAAGGTCTCTAGTTCGATTCTGGAAGGGGAGAACTTCATTTTTGATTTTTTTTCTGCTCTTTACTGGTTTGCACTACTGAAGCTGCTAACACCGGCTTTTGCTAATCAAGTATTACTGGTTTGTTTGATTGAGTTCAAGACATCAGATAACTTTGGACCAAGTCGAGGTTAGTTTGAAGTCTAAAACCGATCCCTTTTCTTGACCACGAGAGGCTCACCATATTACCAAGTCAGTCCAACCTGCCTTTGAAATGGAATAGTAAACCACCACGCTCTATCATAAACACTATCGCGGAAACAACCGTCCAAGCGACCCGATCAGACATCGCGATTATCCTCATTCCCCGCCCTCCCGCCAAACCCCCCATCGACATCAACACCCTGACTCCTCGCCTCCTTCACAGCCTCCCTAGCCTCCTTCACAGCCTCCCTAGCCTCCTTCTGCTCCTCTTTCTTCCTACCACATCATCAGCTCTTAAACTCACTTACCACTTATATTCCAGATAAAACTCACCTCTCAAGCCCGCCGGCGTAATCGTCGTACTTAACATCCTGGCCAGGAACTTTCTGCGTCCCGCTCTTCCGCTCAACGGCGTCCGCGACCTCGCCCTCGCCCAGCGTGGCCATCTGCTCGGCCTCGACGTTGGGATTCTCAAGGCGCTTGCCGGTCCCGCGCGCCGTGTTCGCCCTCTCCGTTTCGTCGACGGGCCCGGACGAATGCACGCCCTGGCCCAATGAGCTGGGCACCGCGTCGTCGGAGCCGCGTGACTGCGGCTGCGGGAAGGGCTTGCGGCCCAGGACGGCGTCGCGCGCGCTGGCTTCGCTCTCCCATGCTGCCGTGTCTTCGGCCGGATTCTTGGAAGCTGGGTTAGAGGTCGTGGTGTAGGCTTCGGCCTTTGGGGGTTGAGGCGGCGCTGAGGACATCGCGACTGGCTTTGGTTGGAGTGTATGTTCTGCGCTGTGGTCTGGGTATGAGACGTGACGAGACGGATGTCTGTTCAGTTCGAAAGTAAAAATATTGACCACCTAGCGACGGGGAGTCTTGGAAATGACAATGCGAAAACCGGCAGTGATATCAGTGACAGATCGATGACGTCGGTGGGCGATCGGCGCTTCTCGTCACTTGGACCGACGCAGCAGATTCCGCATTTCCGTCACCACCGCAATCAATTGTTCGTTTATCGGCGCTTGCGCTTATGCAGAAGCAATTCCATCAAACGATTGGAAAACGCCGTTACCATGTGCTGCCACATGCAGGGCCACCAGCAAACCAACTCGCCGTCTCAATCACGCGAGCGCCGTCCCGTCGATCTCGCAGACTCGCTCCGTCGCGCGATCTTAAGGACCATGGTCCTGAGGGATCTTTGGGATATCGATTGCCCCTGGGGTTCGTATTCATGGAGATAGAGGCCGGAAGCCTCTACTCAGCGACTCGGTCGGTTGAAGAGTGCCGTCGGGCGAAATACCATCCTCCACGATACCTCCTCTTTCGCATCTCGCGCCGACGAATCACAACTTCAGATGTCTTCTAAGGGCCGAAAGTAGAGACGATCTCCAAACGCGACGGTGCCGGATATCTCTCCGGGATTGGACGGCCCCGCGCGGGGTTCGCTCGCCGCTCGGGATGGGTGCCAAAGTTGCACCACCAAACCACTGTCCATGGTCTTAGGCGTCCGCAGATGATGCTCGAAGCGGGGTCTCTCTCGGCTTCTAAGATGAAATCAACTGGCAAGAGCAAACTGTTCCGAATCAGTCTCGACGTATGCCCGAAGATCCCAGAAGAAAGATCCCGTCGCGTCCGGCTCAACTCCCGGGTCGCTGGAACCGGAGTTTGGTTTGGGTGGAGGACAGCATGATAACCTTTGCCCATCGCGTTATGTCGCTTGAACTCTACCGGGATGGTCCCCTTCCCGGTCTTTCAGTATTGAGGCTGTATAAAAGGGATGGCGGACCGCTCCCGCTGCCTTGCACTTCTTGACTTCCCGTCCCTTCGCATGAACTCTATCCACGTAGTTATCCGAGAAAACATGGCCCCGACAGCAACCGAGCAAGTCGGCCTCAAGGCGGGAGACGTCAAAGCAAAGATCCCGCCCGCGCAGGAAGCACTACCCGTCCAGCACCCTCAAGCCCAAGAGGTGGAGCTTCCGGAGGTGAGGACCGGCCACAGGGAGCCTCTCAAGCTAAGCGGCGCCCTGGACAAGTACGAGCACTTTGACGTGACGCCCATCATCGGCCGCGAGTACCCGACCCTCGACCTGAAGGAGCTCCTCCGGGCCCCGAACTCGGACGAGCTAGTCCGGGACCTCGCCATCACGAGTATGCCCAACCCACCGACCCTTCCCCCAAAGACCCGAGACACTGACACCGGACCCCAGTATCGCAGCGCGGCGTCGTCTTCTTCCGGAAGCAGGACAACGTCGACAACGAGCTCCAGAAGGAGCTCGTGCAGCGCCTCGGCGAGCAGTCGGGCAAGCCGGCGACGTCCGGATTGCACATCCACCCCGTCAACAACGCGGCCCGCGGCAACGACAAGGACGACGAGATCAGCGTCATCTCGTCGGTCAATGCGAAGAAGCTGTCGCTGTACCGCCACCTAGGCTACGAGAGGACGCAGACGCAGCGCACGCAGTGGCACTCGGACATCACCTTTGAGCCTGTGCCGAGCGACTACACTCTCCTGCGGATGACGGAGCTCCCGAAGACGGGCGGAGGTTCGCGTCACACCTCTATACCCGCTCTGCGTAGGTATGCTGACGATAGCAGACACCCTCTGGGCCTCCGGGTACGAAGTATACGACCGCATCTCAAAGCCTCTCCGTTCGTTCCTCGACACCCTCACAGCGACCTACGCGCAACCGGGCTTCAAGCAAGCCGCCGACAGCAACGGCTTCCCGCTCTACACGGCCCCGCGCGGGGCGCCGGAGAACGTCGGCTCGGAGCTGCGGGCGGTGCACCCGGTGGTGCGGACGAACCCGGTGACGGGGTGGCGCAGCGTTTTCGCGTTCGGGCAGCACGTGGAGCGGATCAACGGGCTCTCGGAGGACGAGTCGCGGCACTTCCTCGACTGGTTCGTGCAGCTGGTGCTGGAGAACCACGACCTGCAGGTGCGGCACCGGTGGCGCGACGTCGGCGACGTGGCCGTCTGGGACAACCGGTCCGCGTACCACGCCGCGACGCCCGACTACCAGGGCCAGGGGCTTGGGGAGCGCAAGGGGTCGAGGGCGGTGAGCCTGGGGGAGAGGCCGTACTTTGACCCGCGGAGCACGAGTAGGAGGGAGGCCTTGCGGGCCGAGGCTCTGGCAGAGGGGTTGTAGGTTGGAGGAGGATGTTGATGTGTACTGTCACGAGAAAGACAAAGATGGCTTGGCTGTTTGGGGTGGTTGTAAGTCGAGTCGTGGAAGAATCCTCCGTCGATCGTGGTCTAGATCTTGGTCCAGATCGCCGTCCATGCTTTCCATTAGCACATAATATCGTGGTTCTCCGGGATCTATCGAGCGTGTGTCTGTATCAAGTATATTAAATCAACATTAGGGTTTGGTCAAAGGATCAGACGAGGTCGCATGCCAACGGCGGTCCACGTCCAGCATCTCCCTCGAGATCGTGTCCCAAATTCGAAGAGTCAGGCCCCAATGCCATGTTCGGCCTGACGATAAATCGGCCCAGTAGATACTACCATGATTGTTGGAGGCCACGCGGGGTGGCCTTGAGGGACAGACATCCTGCGTATCCAAGTCGTGTTTCGAAACAGCCGGCGGGTTTATTGGCCGCTCCAAGTCATCGAGTCAATCTCGCTGGCAATTCTGGAGCTTCCCAAGCGCAATGGCAAATTGGCCGGAACGTCGTCGAGCTCGACCTTCGGGTTTGTTGTCCGCGGGGTGTATCGCCCGGCTTTTCCGGCTGCTCCAGCATAGACCCGCGAGACGACACAACTGTCACTTTCCGCGGTAGAAGTTTCTCGCCGGCAAGGTTGGTTCTTCTCCCCGCTTCCCTGGCTTCGAGTCGCTGCCGTCTGTAGGTACATCAGTCAGGTGGACAGGAGGACATCGCGGGAGCTAATCTCGTGGGCCCGTCCGCTCCCGAGACGGCGGTTGCTGCGAGGGGCAATCTAACCCAAATGACAGCCGACGGCGGCTCGTTAACCTCCTGCGGTTGGCGTTCGAGGAGCGGTTTGGGAGAGAGAGGGCACTGGGTCCCTTGCGGCCCGCTGGGTGATGGACAGGGGTCAAGCCAGGGGTATCAAGGGTGGCCGAGGGTCTGGCCGAGGAGGGGTTGTTCAACTCGTCCGTCCCATGGTGGACGCGTTCGAGGTTCAGAGATGTGTGTTGTTGTGTGGTTCGAGGCCCTTTTCAATGCAGTGCCGGTTGTTGCTGTGTTGTTGTGAAGTTGTATGGAACTGATGTGATATGATGCCGCTCTTTAACTGTACTTCCATCCTGTGGTCTCACTAACGTATCCAGCACCAGTGAGGCTTACCTATGGAGGTATTGAGTACCTTCGCTACACCCCAATAATGGAACAACGCCCGTACTTCGACCTGCGACCCAGACCGGCAAGTCCCTCGGGTACCTTGAGCAAGTGTCACCGTGAATGACATGGACGTCGGCCGAGTTATTTCGGGCGACAGCACCTCCAGTGTCCCGGAGCCGCATCGGTCGGCATCTTCAGGACGGCCGGGCCACCCACAGGCCCCGGGAAGTAGGGGGCACCAGTGGGCCGGGCCAACACGCGCAGCGTCTCACTTTGCTGGCCCCCTGTAACTGCAGTGGTCCGTCGTGATTCTCAGGCGCTGGCTCGCCTGTAGATGCCTCACCTGACGTCTCGCGGGTCCTGGTCCATCTCATTCTCTTCTGCCGCGATCAGCTTTATTCACCCCCTTTCCATCAGAACGCATATTGCAATATCGTTTTTGCTATGCCACCATCTAAAAGTTAAATGCATCAAAGGCCCGAATTTGGTCTTTGAAAAGGTCCTGAATATGATATGCGTACAACCATCTACCGTCCCTCTGGTCTCTCTATGCCTCCCACCCGTTGCGCAGCTGAAACGGCCTCACCACCACGACGAGGCCGAGGCCGAATCTCAAGTCAATCTCAGGCAACCGGCTTGGCCAAGACTCTTGAGAAATGTCCGAGGAGGGAGGGGTGGGGAGGGGGATCCCCCCTCATGCCTGTCTGTCTGCTGATCGGCTCCCTTGGCTCGACCCAAGGGACCGGAAGGACTGAAGAAGTTGTCTCGCATCAATTGAGCGTCTGTTTCTTGTCAAGCAAGTGTGAATGAGTGTTTCTCTCCTACTCCAATTTGATTCTGACTGTTGAGGTTATGAATACCGTCTTGCGTCCATTGAAGCGGGCCATCGACGGAGCGTCTTCGTGCGTTTAGGGGTGGTTGAATGAGAGGCCCCAACATTCACGACAATCACCACCACGATCTCCCCATTGGTTCAAGGGAACACGGCCTCCCATCCGCGGCTACGACCTCCCTCACCGAGAGCACCAATAGCCCTTCAATACGCTGCCTCTTCATCGCTCGGAGATGCTAATACCACTGTAACCGAAGCGGCACACGTCTCCCCTCCAAAACGGGGTGTCCATCTCCTTTCAGCCGCGGCCAAATTGTCCAAACACCAAACACCAACCACCAACCACCAACCACCAACCGCTCCAGCGGGATTCTCCCGAACATATGGGGCCCGCCGCATGCAGGAACATGGGTCCGCCGTGCGAGGTGCCCCCCTGGTGTGCGCGGCCACCTCGCGGCCCTCGCTTCCTCATCCCCCTGCGACCTCGACAAGGGGGCAATGGGGGGGTTATTGTCTCCTAAATGGGAGAATGTGTTGAACCTGAGAGATCATATAAGAACGATATGAGACCCGCCATACGGGCCCCCGGTTGCGTAGATCGGTTTCTCGTCTTTCTTTTCTCTTTTCGATTCTCTTCGTTTCGTTCTTTTGAATCATTTTTTTTTACCTTGCTATTATTACCTTGTAAACCGCGTACGACGACTGAACGACATGACGAGCTAGCCATCGTCCACTCCTTTCCTGGCGAAACATCAAAAAGAATCACCAAGCAAGCCACAGGCTGGCCATCTCGAGAACAATACAAATCAACTCAAAACGAAACATCCAGCAGAAAAACTGAAAGGGAACAACAACCTCGATCGGAGGTCATGTAGAATGATGGTCTCAACTTGACACGGCAAAACCCCCTTCCGTAATTTTTCTCCGCAACCCCAGAAAACACCGAAGAAACGATCGCGAAAATGCCGCCAACGTCCATCTTCCTCCTCGTACGCTCCCCGACCCACGATGAGAGCATCCCCGCCGCGGCAGCCGCCGCATCCTCGACAAACACCACCGACCCGACCCTGCCGCCCTGGCTGCCCCTCGACAAGCCGGACCCGAGCGAGTGGAACGGCGGCTCCGTCCTCCCCGTCGCCGCCATCTCCGCCGCGGTAGCTACGATCTTCGTCGCCATGCGCTTCTACACCCGCGCCCGCATCCTGCGGACAGTCATGTGGGACGACTGGCTCATCCTCGCCTCCCTGGTGTTCGCCATCGCCACCAGCGGCGGCATGATAACTCGTACGCCCCCTTTTCACGCTACCTACTCACACACCACTAACACAAACACCGCCAGAACTCAACTTCGGCCTCGGCGAGCACCTCTACTACGCCTGGTCCCTCTTCCCCCTCTACGTCCAGACGGGCACCTTCACGAACCTCTTCTACTCCCTGAGCCTGACCCTCACAAAGGTCTCCATCCTGCTGCTCTACATCCGCATCCTCCACACCTACGACCTCGTCCGCCAGCTCGGCAAGCTCCTCCTCGTCCTCGTCGCCGTCTCCCACGCCTGGATCGTCGCCAGCATCCTCACCACCTGCGTCCCGCTCCGCGCCGCCTGGGACTTCGACACACCGGGCGCCTACTGCCACCCGGCCGCGGTGTTCTGGGGGAACGCGTGCCTGCATCTGGTCACCGACGTGTTCATCTTTTTGCTCCCGCTGCCTGTCATCTCGGGGATGAGGCTGCCTAGGAGGCAGAAGCTGGGGCTGTACTTTGTCTTCTGCCTCGCCTTCCTGTACGTCCTCCACCTCCGTATCCCATAAAGCCTCGCACATAACTAACCACGCGTGTCAGGGTCTGCGCAATCTCCATAATCCGCCTCGTCCGCCTCCTCCACCTCGAAGAGACCGCCGAGGAGGTGATGGACATAACCTGGTCCGCAGTCCGCATCGCAAACTGGACCTGCGTCGAGGTCCACGCCGCCATAGTAACAGCCTGCCTAACGACCCTCAAACCGCTGCTAAACCAGCTCTTCCCCTCGCTCATCTCCACCGCCGCCGACACACCTTTCACAACCTCGACGGCAGAATCCCGACGCCGGCAGAAGGAGTACGAAGACAACTTCTCCACCGGCGGCGCCGAGGCGACGTACCGCCGCCCGCTCACCATCGGCACGAAGACGGACCGCCCGCGCGTGAGGCGTGATACTTTCGCAAGCCTCGTCTTTGGGGACGCTAAGCATCCTGCGCCGGAGCACGTCGAAGACGCCGTGACGCCTACGAGCGCCACGAGGCTCAAGAGCGGGGAGTATAGGCTGGCCGAGGTCGAGGCCGCGGGGCCGCTGCAGTGGCCGTTCGGCAGGGTGTCCTTCGGGCGGATGTCCTTCTCCGTCAGGGGCTCGCGGATGGCTGCGCCTGCGCCGCCTGTGCCGCAGGTCCCCGTCGCGCCGCACGGCGGTAGGATGACGCGAGGGACTTCGATGGCCGTCGTTCCGGAGCGGAGGTCGGAGTCGCTTGAGCGGCACGGCTCGCCTGTGTCGGTTCGGCGGATAGTATGACGAGATGTGTACGATGAGCATGAAGAAAAGGACAGGGGGCGTTTCTGACGGCGTTGTTGGCAGAGGACATTGTCCATCGGACTCTTATTCCGCACCCGATCCCCAGGATGCGTACCATATCACATCCCTTTGGGTATGTCCACCCGCTACTGTCCGCCTTCGTCGCTGTTACCCGGCGTTGTTACAGCGGTCCGTTCTTGTCGCTGGTGTATAGAGGGGATGTGGAATACTCAACTTGGAGATGTGGAAAGGGCGCCTTGTGTATCAACAGACCACCGGACGGAAAACACGGCAACAGCAATAAAGCAACAGAGAGCATCTGGTCTCAACATCACCAGGGGACGGCGAAAATGCGAGGGTGTTGGGCACATGTATTATATACCCTATATAGCGCGGGACGCAGCTGTTCCTACTAGTAATGACGTTTTCTTGATCCGTCGATTCCTGTAAAGTTCCTTCTGCCATTGTTGCAACAATCTCATTTCTTGCGACAAGTTAGCATCGTGGAGACGTCCTCAGGGGGAAGAGAGGTATGCTCACCTGCTTCCAGAAATAGCCCCCTTCCTCCACGTTTTCTCGGCTCGACGACCTTCGTCTGCCTGATTTTCTGTTTTTCCCCGTCCTTCCGGGACCTGGCGTCTTATCTGATCGTCTAAGAGATAAGATCGGCCACGTTCATGGGCATCTCGTCAATCTGCGTCGAGTAGTACACTGTGACCGTCGTGGTTAGCTTTGTGTTCGGTGAAGGGGCGAGTACAGCCTAGGAGATACGTACACTCAATGTCCCGCAGAATGCGCACGTCTTCGCTAGTAACGAAGTTGATGGCGACACCCTTGCGCCCGAAGCGACCGCTACGGCCGATGCGGTGGATGTAGTTCTCACGGTTGCTGGGCAGGTCGTAGTTGATAACTAAGCTGACTTGCTGCACATCGATACCGCGCGCCCACACGTCCGTCGAGATGAGCACGCGACTGTTGCCCTGGCGGAAGTCCTGCATGATGCTGTCGCGCTCCTTCTGAGGCATGTCGCCGTGCATGCTGCTGACGGTGAAGTTGGCCTCGCGCATCTTGTCCGTCAGCCAGTCGACCTTTCTGCGCGTGTTACAGAAGATGACGGCTTGCGTAATCGTCAGGGTGTCGTAGAGATCGCACAGGGTGTCGAACTTCCAGTCCTCCTTCTCGACCGCGATGAAGTACTGCTTCAGACCCTCGAGGGTCAGCTCGTCACGCTTGACCAGGATGCGCACGGGATCCGTCATGAACTTGGTCGTCATGTCGAGCACGTCGTGTGGGAGCGTGGCGCTCACGACAACGACCTGCGTCGCGGGGGGCAGGTAGCGGTAGACGTCGTAGATTTGCTCGCGGAAGCCGCGGTTGAGCAGCTCGTCGGCCTCGTCGAGCACGAGCATCTTGATGCGGCGGGTGCGCAGGTGGCGGCGGCGGATCATGTCGGCAACGCGACCGGGGGTGCCCGACACGATGTGCTGGCCGTAGTCGAGCTTGCGGATGTCCTCGCCAACGTTGGTGCCGCCGATGCAGGCGTGGCACTGGACGTTCATGTAGTCGCCGAGGGCCATGACGACGGACTGGATCTGGGTCGCCAGCTCTCGCGTCGGCGAGAGGACGAGGGCCTGGGTCTCGCGCACCGCGGTGTTGATGACCTGCAGCATGGAGATGGAGAAGGTGGCCGTCTTACCCGTGCCGGATTGCGCCTGGGCGATGGTGTCGCGGCCCTTGCAGACCTGGACGATGGCGCGGGACTGGACGGCGGAGGGCGATTCGTAGCCGTACGCGTAGATGCCGCGGAGGAGGTTTTCTTTGAGGGACATGGACTCGAAGGTGGGATGAACCGTCACCTCCTTGGAGGTGGAGAACTCCATGCGCTCATCCGCCTTGCGGTCGATACCACTGCCGCCTTCAGCCATGTTGATTGTGTTGTGTTTGGTGTTTGGTGTTGATGCGACAAGACGGTGTTGAGGTTGAAAGGTAGGGGAGTTGGTAGGCAAGGCGAAATTTTAGAGGGGCTGCTATACCTACAGCCTAGTGTAGCTACATAGGTGCACTGGAGGCGTTGTCGTGGCGTCCCCTGTTAGTCACGTGGTAGCTAACCCATACTGGAGGATATCTCCACTACCCGTCGCTATCTTCCGTCACTGTCCTCCGCCACTGCCACTGTTCATGCTCGTTGTTGATATTTTTGCTCTTTTCCCTACCTGTAAGAAGCAATCATACTGCAGAGACAACGAATGGCGGGCCGACAGTAAGGCAAGAACTACAAGATACACGTTCACAAGGTCTAAGGCGCTACATAGTCGATACTGCTTCCAAAAACGGTTAGCAGGCACCGGATAAGAGACGAAGTGTCATGCAACAGAGTACCTGTCGCTTTGTGACGGAAGGTTCATGTTGATTTATCTCATGCACCAAGATACGACTTGATTTTCCAGGTCAAATCCGATGGCACCAAATTGACAGATCAGTGCCAATACACTTTCATCTGTCGAGTTGAGAAAAGATTCCCTATTTTGACGCCCTCGCTGCTTAGCTGTTCCTCGCAACATCTCCAGCACCTTCCTCCCAAAAAACAGAGCTAACGCGACCTTATACAGTGGGCCGGGGCCACTCACAGCGCAGCTACGAAAGGCTGCCGTCGCGCGCCTCGATTTTTCCAGCAGCTTAGCGACGAAGTGCCACCTCCCAATACCATCCACACTCACCCAACCACCCTTGACACCGCCCACGATGGTAGGCATCCTCGAAGAGCAGCGCTACATCCACGAGGACCTCGAGCGCCTCGAGCAGGGCATCGCGGACCGCATCTCGGACGAGCCGAAGCACATCCGCGACCGCCTCAACCGCGACCACGAGATCGGCCAGCTCCTCGACCAGATCCAGGCCCAGTCCGTCAAGCTCCTCGACATCTACTCGGACGCCGACGGCCGCCGCGCCCGCGAGGTCCAGTCCATCGGCACGGGCGACCCTTTCGACGAGTTCTACGCCCAGCTTAAGGACGTCCGCGACCACCACGCAAAGTACCCCAACGAGCAGGCCGAGAACTCGGAGCAGCGCTACCGTCCCAGGCGGCCCGTCGAGGGCGAGCTGGCCACCCCCTACGTCGTCGACCGCATCTTCACCGGCGAGGAGGGTTTCGGCCGCTTCTTCGACCTGCACACCTGCCACGAGTCCTACCTCAATCTTCCCGGCGTCAAGCGCCTGTCGTACGTGCAGTACCTCGACGTGTTCGACAACTTCGCGGCCGGCTACGGCGGCCTGAAGCGCGCCGAGAAGCTGACGGACCAGTACTTCAAGTACGTCGGCGACCTGGCGGCCTACCTCGAGTCCTTCATGCGGCGGACGCGGCCCCTCGAGAACCTCGACAAGGTCTTCCTCGGCTTCGACGGCGACTTCGAGACGGCGTGGGACAAGGACGAGGTGGCGGGCTGGCAAAAAGAAGCCCCTACAAGCAACGGCGCCGCGGCAGCAGCGAAAGAAACCAGCACGGCGGACGCCATCTGGTGCGACGACTGCGAGAAGGAGTTCAAGAACGAGAACGTCTACAGGGCGCACCTGACGGGGCGCAAGCACACCAAGGCCGCGGAGGCGAGGAGGGCACGGCAGGAAGCAAACGGCGACTCCTCCGACAGCAATACAAACGGCGCCGGCGCCGCCAGGGTCTCCGAGACCCGCGTCAAGGAGAAGCGCATCGCAGAGCGCGAGTACCGCGTCAAGCGCCTCGCGGCCGCAATGTCCACAGAGCGCAGCGACACGCGCGTCAACGTCGAGCGGCGCCAGGGCATGACCCAGCGCGAGCGCCAGCAGGAGCTCGAGAACCAGGTGAATCTCTCTTCCGCGCCCCCCGGCTGGCACTCCGCCACCAACCCCGGCGACGACGACAACGAAGACGACGAAGACGCAGACGGCGAGGAAAAGATCTACAACCCGCTCAAACTGCCCCTCGCCTGGGACGGGAAACCCATCCCGTTCTGGCTGTACCGCCTCCACGGCCTGGGCGTCGAGTTCCCCTGCGAGATATGCGGCAACTTTGTCTACATGGGCCGCCGCGCCTTCGACAAGCACTTCAACGAGGCCCGCCACGTGCACGGCCTGCGCTGCCTCGGGATAACAAACACGACGCTGTTCCGCGACATCACCAGCATCGAGGAGGCCGCCAGCCTGTGGGACAAGATCCAGCGCGAGACCAAGAAGACCAAGGTCGACGAGGGCAGCGTCGTGCAGATGGAGGACGCCGAGGGCAACGTCATGCCCGAGAAGGTGTACTACGACCTGCAGAAGCAGGGCCTTCTGTAGGCTTGCGTTGGCGCTGCGTTTGGAATATCCGTTGTGTAATATGGTCACGGGGCTCGAAGGGAGAGGGGGGAGTGTAGATGTAGACAGCCGGAAAAAATGTATACCATCCAAGTTTCCTTGTTAAAAATTGAAATAATCATTCCCGAACTTGAGCTCTACTTGGTATCCTCGGAGACACGATCAATCATCCACTGCAAAATCTATCTCCGAGCCGCCTCCATCTCTCTCGGCCTCGGCTCTAACTCAATCAAACGAGACAAAACCCAACGGGAGGACCCGAGCCATCTCATTCTTCAGTCAAAAAAGCCTCTGACATACAGTGGAATACAAAATATGTCATACATCCGAGACCCAAAGGTCCCTCTCCCGATTGAAACACAAGCATTCCTCAAAAAGGAGCCGCGTCTGCGTCAATTAGTCGCCACCCGATCCGCCCTCACGTCACACCTGGAAAAAAAAAAAAAGCAAAAAGGTACCACAAATTGCGTAGGAGTAAAAGTGTGTATAGTCAAGCGCCATTCTCTTTGTCATGGCAGCAATCTGGGGCGTCCGCTCCCAGGTGTGTTCTATGTGTGTTTTGGTCTATTCTATGTGCAATCCCCCTTTTTTGTTGATCCCGAGAAAACCAAAAATGACCAGTTTCCTTACTTTTTGTCTTTTGCCGCTGAGGAAAAGACAACACCCTTGCTTCCATTCCCGAACCCGCTGAAATGTGACAAAGGTCCGCCCTTTAGTGTAACAAATGGAAAAAGGCCCCATCGCCGAAACTTTTGTTGTCTTCCTCATTAGGTTCTATCGTCCCCTTGGTGTATGTGTAATAGCGGGTATCCTGTTTGTGACGCCCGGAAAACAAATCGCTCGCTCTTTATCCGTTTTCTTCGGATGTTCTTTATCAACGCTTCATAAAACGTTGGCGGTCGTGGTACAGTGAGAAATAGGAAACGCCTTTAGAGGATTTAGTCCTCAAACAGGCCGGACATCTCTTCCAGAAGCTGGTCGGCGGTGGGGCGCTCGGCGGCGTCCATGCGCATGATGCGGTTGATGAAGTAGGAGGCGGTGCGGAACTCGAGGGGCTCGACCTTGCGGCCGGTCGTCAGGGCCTTGGCCGCGATGGCCTTGCCGGGACGGGCGCGGTCGAGGTAGATCTGGGGGATGGGGCCGAAGCGGCGGGCCTGCTGGCGGAGGACCTCGAAGATGTAGCTGCGGTCATGGTAGCTGGCGGTGGCCGGGCGGAAAGGGTTGTAGTCTCCGCCGTGGAGGAGGGCAATCATCATGGAACCAAAGGCCCAGATGTCGCTGGCGGTGCCCCAGGGGACCTCCATGAGGACCTCGGGGGAGGTCCAGATGGGAGCACCAATCAAGAAGCCCCTGCGAGCGACATCGGAGTCGACCGAGTAGGAGGCGCCCAGGTCGCCGATCTGAACGTCAGAGAAGCGCAGGTCGGGTTCGGCCTCGGAGGCGGGGGCGTAGTTGACGAGGATGTTGTCGGGCTTGATGTCGGTGTGGACGTAGCCATCCTTGTGCAGGGTGGACAGACCACGGAGGACCGCGCGGGCGACGAAGCGGATCTCGCGGTTGGTCAGAGGCTTCTTGATGGTCGCGTTGAGAAGGTGGTCGTCCATGTGGCGGAGGACGATCATGGGGGCATCCTGCTGAATCTCATCGATGACAGGGCGGAGGAACGGGTTGCCCTGGAACTTGCGGAGTACGTTGTGCTCGTTCTGGGCACCGGAGATGCCCTGGACGCCCTTGACGATGGACTTGCTGCCCATGGGGTTTCTGGTGAGGGTTAGCAACCGCTTCATGGTGAATGTGGTTGATGTGATGTAACTTACGTTGCGATCCAAACTCCCTCACGGATCTTCTTCTGAATAGTGTATCTGCTGGCGTTTCCGAGAAGGATCTGTCCAATCTCGAGGGACGGGGTCCCGAAGGAAGCGAGACCTCTGGGAATCATGGTGGTGGTTGTGCGTGTATGAAAGGTGTAAGGTATCGTTCGTAGGTATCGGTAGAATCGGCTGCGATGTAACGGTCTTTCGCGATCTCGTGGAATTCGCAAATCTTCAAGTGACGCCCTGCAGAGGCTGTCGGAGAAGAACCAGGTCGATAATGGTCATTAGAAAGCTGTATCGAATCCGGGTCGAGAGAAGAAACCGTCTAGCAAAATATTCCCTTCATCTAAGGAATACTGTCTAGAAAAACTCTCAAAAAAAGAAGTCTATTAAAAATCAAGACGCAAGGATTTATGGAGAAAGGTTGATGTGAAGTGGTTTGTCGGAGCAGAGTAGCAGAGCTGAGGCGAGTTGAGTCGGAGGAGCAACGCTTCTTTAACGGGCAGCCGGGTACTTTCTGGAGGTACCTGACCGAGCCAAGGGCTAGTGGCAGGGGTGGCGGAGGCGAGGGCATGGATCAACTTACAGGTGTGGGTGGGTGGGTCGGTGTGGTGGGGCGAACCAGACGGGTGGGTGTGGAAGCGGGAAGGGAGGGGTGTGTGCACCAAGACGGGCCCGGGCTGCTTCCCATTGCCTGCAGCGGGCAAGCTTTGGTGTTTACAGGTGCTGCAGCCTGTAGCTATAGCCCGTAGGTACTGCAGCTCTCCCAGCAGTACAGCGTTTGTTGGCACATCGGCACATTTCCTAAGCGACTGAGTTGTGTGGCTCTCAGCGCACGCAGGGCAAAGTCCAGACTCCCTGATTGCGGCGGGATGAACAAGCCGCCTAATATTCACTATGTACATAGTAGTCACCTAGTGTACCTACGTAAGCAAGTCAGCAATAAGACACCTTGCTGTCCCTCTAGGACTCTGCGGCGTCAACGCTATCGAGTTGAATACGACCGGTAGGCAGAGGCACCAGAGTACGTACTCGATGCCCTGAGAGCCAGCTCTTGGTGTCTTTCATCTCAACAGACCAAAAGACTCTATGGAAGCTCGGAGACATACCGCGACCTGCAGTGCCGGCTGGGCGCGGCTTGGCTGGCACTGACAACACTGGCCTGGCCTGGCCGTCGCTTGGAACAGCAACGTGCCACCTACACTACTGCCAGCCAGCAGAACCTCGGGAGCCGTTAGCAGGTGCCACGGGGCGTGGGCGGACAGCGGTGAGGCGCAAATGAGTGTCCACAAGCTCTTTCGACCAAGGCAAGTTGGCAAGGTACAGCTAAAGCGCCCTGGACAGGGTGGCTAGTTTCAGCGGACGGGGGAGAGGCAGTCATCCGGATCCAGCTTGCCAGCGAAAAATAAAGATTCCCCACTAGGAGAGATAAAAAATAAAATAGCAAAATTTTCTTTCTAGTGCTCGTGTCGAACACCACACCATACCCTTGGCTAGCCGTAGCCGGCAAGGTGCAAGGTGCTTGCATGACCCTAGCGGTCGGACTGTGTGATGGAGGGTGGCCCATCGGTCTATCGCCGTGGCATTGGCCGTCGACGGCGGTCTAGATCGCCCAGCAAACGCGGCGGAAACGCTGCCAGTCACGGTGTCCACCGGCTCTAATGCAGTCGAGAGATAACCCATTGTTGGAAGGTCGGCAGCCAGTTCATCTTCGGCCTGCCCTGGAACCGTCGGATCTGCAGCAATGCGCCGTAGCTGTCGACAGTTCCTCCTAGGTAGGTATTCCAACACACTAGGGGTCCCCCCCTTCCCAGGTACGCGCTCGCCGTGCTCGCCTGGACACCCTCTTTCGCGCACACGAGGACACCACCAGCGGTCAGGAGGTGAGAGAGAGACTACACGGGGTGGCCTGGTTGGCTGGCATGCCGCTGTCACCAACCGACCGGACTGCTTCCGTACGAGCCTGGACGCGTTCGGTGCATGCCGTCGCAGCAGTGATACCCAGGAGCCCTGCCGTGGTGTTGCATTCGCTGCAGCAGCCGCAGCTAAAATGCCCCGGGGAAGGTCTTGTGGTGTCGTCGGCTCCGGCATCCATGACCAACTACCATTCCAGCTGCAGGCCGGATTTCGTGATCTGTACGGAGTAGGTGACTGGCCGTGGGGTGGTGAGGCTCGGCAGTGAATGGGTGTCGAAATCTGACCACGGCCATCTGCCTCCATAGTCATCAGCAGGCGCAGAGCAGGCTAGCCGCACGCCGCAAGCGTTACGCCAGTCAGTTGAGGAGGCGTCGAGGGCTTTCGATGGCTTCTGGGGGGCGTCCTTTGCCCGGGGAACAGACCGAAAGGCACGGATGAGCTGCTTCTTGATCGGGACTCGCTTGGTACCTTTGCGAGTGCTTGGCTGCGGCTGCATCTGCGCTCGCGTTCCTTTCCCCAGGCCCAGGGGTGTCTGCAGCGTCGTCCACAGCGGTGTGTCTCAAACTCGGTCAAGATTTCGAGTGCGTCGAGCGTGGGGGAGAGGAGGGGAAGGGGCCCCTTGTGTGCCCGCTGTCGGGGGCGAACAATGGCGACATGAGCAACGGAACGGCTCCACGGCACACCTCATTGATCAGCAACACGAGAGGAGAGAGAACCCAATCGAAGGCGTCAATTCAGCGAGCGCCAATCATGCAGGCATCGAAGCACGAAAATCCGAGAAAATCTGGAGCACATGCGGGTGCCGGCCCATGCGGTGCTCTGGCTCTGGCGGTCTTGTCTTTTTGAGGGTTTGTACTGTGGTGCAGTGGACTGATTGACCGACCCCGTATCAGTAGGGCAGGAGGCAAATCGATGTGCGCTGGGGACGTCTGGATGCAGCTCCAGCGGTTATCGAGTGGAGGATCGATCAGCCACGGCCCTTCAGTCTCCAGTCCAGCTTGCCAGCCTCTCCGTCTTTCGAGCTGATCTTCTGTTCGCCGTCCTCCGTGCTCAAGTGCTCTCTGCTCGATCACTGTCCGTGTTCTCAGGCCTGGATCGGTGCGTCCGGTGGCAGCTCAGCTCAGCCAACCCCCCAAGAAAAGGCCAGCGTCAGACCGGGCGGTGGGAGCCGGTCATTCAGTTGCCGTTTCTATTTTGTGCACATGGCTGTGGCACTGCCCTGACACACAATGTGCTGCGTATGACTGTGTGCCCTTGCTTGGTAATTGTAGCCGCACGGGGTGATGTGATTCGGATTCATCATCTTCGATTCCCGAGGCTGGTCATGTGGTCTGCTGAGCCCGCCCCGACGCGTTGCGGGTGGCCGTCTTCGAGGACGACTTGGCAATCTGTCTCTGGCACGCAACAGTTATTAACATGATCATCATTATCATCATCATCGCCGTCGTCACTGTATCCCACACAGCGAAAGGAGGGGGTTCGCAGGCCATGAAACCGGCGTCATCAGGCCAGCTTCCGTTTGGTGTTTGTGCTGGTGCTCCTGGACGTTGAGGTTGGAATGAATTGATTGTATCGGTGTGCAGTGACAGCCAGCGGAAGGGGAGCTTCCCTTGTCTCTGACCCCCATGCGGCGTTCCTTCACCCCAAGGTTTGCGCATCACGGGACGAAATGTTGCGACATGGGAATTTAAAATAAAATCACGAAGAAAAACATGGGGGAAACAGGGCGGGGAATCGGGGAAGACGAGGAACGAAGCCGGGCCACGATGCCACTCAGGGGGGGGTGCGGGCTCCCACGGGCTTCCACTGGCTCCCACCAAAGGGAAAGCTCCCCTCTCCCTGGTTACCCCCCGCGCCTACCTTCCCGAATCCCGCCCTGTCTGCGTGCCTGCCGTGCCTGCCCAGGCGCTGTCACCGAGCTCTTCCCAATAGGGACTAGCGCGATTCAACTCCCGGTAGTTGCTATTTTTGATCCAATCAGCTGGTCTCAATTAGCCGGGGAGCAGCTTGACATTTCGTTCCTTCCCCCCCAAAAAGGTTGCTCGTTTCCATCTCGGTTACCTTCCCCCTTTGACTCACTAAATCACTCTTCATCTCCCCCGCGACGTGTCTCCCTGTAGCATCATATTACTGCACTGGCACAGCAGTCCGGGCGGGTTGCACGTACTCTGTACCACCCTGCCGCACCTCCCTCTATGCTTTTTTAGGTACTGCCTACAGGTGGCTTTGCCTCTGTCTTACCCCCAAGCTGACTGTTTGAGGCACCTGACCAGAGCCAATTTGTCGGTTGCTGCGGGTGCAACCTCAACACCGAAAAAAAAGAAGCATCAAAAGTCGAAATCTAACTCACTCCCACTACACCTGCACCTGCACCTGCTACTGCACTCCTTCCCCGGGCCAAGCTCTTGGTCTACTACCCGAGTCTCCGACGCCGACATCGCTCCCTGCACCTGCCTAGGTACCTACCTAAGTCACCTGCCTGGAGGCTGGCAGGCAGTCCGCACCTGCGCTGCGTACCTTCCAAATTGGAAGCGTCAAGCACCAACGAACCTGATTGTTCACCGCTCACCGCCCACCGTCCACCGGTCACCTTACCATCATCTTCCCTCTGGCTCCATCCTCCCCTGTTACCCACGCGACTCGCCTTGCCCCTCTGCTTCTGCTCCTCTCGACTGCTCGCTTCCCCCGCACATTACCAACATCAACAGACGACGCGCACGAAGCACCAGAGACCACGTACGCCCGCCCGTCCGCGCCCTGCATTGCTCTCCCTCCACGCCGATACACGCCCAAAACCGAGTCCACGTACGCGTACACAACCACCCCCGAGTCTAGGCCTGTCGACGGCACAAGCGCAACTCGCTCCCTCCCAGACACGTCGCACAATGTCCTGACTCCGTCCTGCCTCCCCTGCCGAGTCATGACTGTCGAGTTGAGGCCCATCCCCGCCCTTTACACGGTTTACGTCCTCCGTTCCACCGTCCGCCACGCGTCTGTCTACATCGGCTCGACCAACCACCCCCCGCGGCGCCTGAAGCAGCACAATGGCAAGGCTCCCGGCGGTGCTGCTCGCACCTCTCGCCTGAGCCTGCGTCCCTGGGAGATGGTGGGACTCGTCTCCGGCTTCCCGGGCCAGGTGGCCGCTCTGAAATTTGAGTATGCTTCCCCTCCCTTCCCGTTCATTTCGGACACGTCTGTTGCCCGTCTTGCTTCGGATGAAGCTCCCCCCGAGCCACCCCCCTAGCTTGGCCGAACCTGTTCCGCCTGTGCCTGAGCTTACATACTTGACCGCTCATGCTGACCTCGAGACAAACAGGTGGGCGCTGACCAATCCTCATCTTTCTTTCCATATCCCTGACGAATCGCGAATTTCCCGAACGACCTCATACAAAAAGAATGGTCTACCTCGCCGACCCCGCGCGACCTTGGCATCGGTTCTCTCCAACCTGCACCTCTTGCTGCGGGTACCGAGCTTCCGCCGCTGGCCGCTGACTCTCCATTTCTTTTCGCGGGATGTCCACACGGCCTGGCAATCCGTGGCCGCCTCCGCCGAACCCCTACAGTCGACGCTCGCCGTCGTCACGGACTTCGGCCCCGACCCGGCCGCACCCCCATCGGACGAACCCCCAGCACCTTGGGGCATAAATGCGTTGCCCGTGGATCATGCACCGCTGAAGGACTACGTGGGAAAGGGACAGGCTATCTCGGCCTTTGAACGAGAGGGAAACTGCGTAGTCTGCGACGAGGCGCTACCTCATGGGCAGGGTTTGCATGCCGTATGCCCCAACGAGGACTGCGAAGGCGTTGGCCACCTCCCATGCTGGAGCCGTCATCTGCTCCAGGAAGAAGGCGAGCCGAATGCTGTCGTCCCTACTCAGGGACATTGCCCCCAGTGTGAGAGCCCTGTGAAGTGGGCCGACATGATGAAAGAACTGACGTTACGGGAGCGGGGCACCAAGGAGATCGAGGCTTTGTTCAAGACGAAGAAGACGAGGGAGAGAAAGAAAAAGGCCGAGAAGGTCGAGTGAGATCCGTGTGGATCTGGGAAATTTCTTTCCGATCAGCATTTCGGGAACCTGGATTTCGTCATGGCTCGAGTCAGCAGGTCCTGTCATGAATCGAAGTCAAGGACATCTCCTCATCCTCAGCCCTATCTGAGAGGCAGAAATATCTAGTAGGTTCCGCGGGGCCGAATCCTCATGGTCGTAAATTGCATTCGGCAGCTTTCGATTTACACTCGTGGTTCCTGAGGCTTTGGGGTGTCCGTATTGCCTGCGACCTCGTACGAGTTGGCCGTCTCATTTGTCAAACATTCGGCGACTATTGAAAATTACCGCATCAAAGTCCACAAGTGATGAGTACTTGCGTCGAGCTCCAGGCATCCAGAATTGGATTAGTTTTCAAAGGTTTCGCACCATGGTCGAGATGGCTTTTTCAACGATTCACAGCCCGCCATCACCGTTCCGGGCCATGGTTTCAGCGATTGCAACAGCACTGGGGCGCCAGTCAGCACCCAGCAGACAAGTGTCGAAGCTCGAGCGCAGTCCGCCTCGGGGCAAGCTCGGCGACGACCCCAGAGCCGGTTCGGTGATCTACAACGTCGGCAGGCTCAGACGCCACGGTCTGAGACCCTGGACCCCCGACTCGGGGCGGGCTAGTCTGCAAACGTCGGCGACGCTGCCACCTGCAGGAATGCAACATGACAGATGTCCATAGCAGAGGGTGTTTTTGTCAAGTAGTGCTAAATAAAATTTAAAGAAGCTCTGGACGGAATCTCCTCTCCACGCCGTGCTTGATCTGTCCTGGTGTGATCTAAATGTGTCTCATTTCCCCCGCATTTGAGGGTGTAGATTGATCAAGATCAAATGTCTCGACGGATCAAACCTTACCTACCTACCCCGGGGTCTTTTCTGGGGATGATGCGGGATGATCAGACATTGGACCCTTGTGATGATAGGAATGTGATGCCGCAGACGATCGCGGGGTGTGTTCATGCTCGAGGTATCGTGGTATCGTCTCGTTGATCAAGACTAGCTGGGTTCTCCTGGATCGACACTACAAGAGATTTCGGGGAATTTCTGAAATGGCGTGATCTTGAAGACTTCATGCTTGTTTGCGGCGGTAACGGCGTCTGATGGGTATACGTCTGCCAGTAGGTCGAAAGCTCGTGCAGGTCATGTGGACGTCGAAGGTCTGGAGGTTCGCCCGCCTCGCGGTAGATTTTGCACCTAGATGAGAGGCCATGTGCGGAGACCGTGGAATTGTAGATTCACTTGAGCTGTGTAGTGCTTAGGTTGTTCCCACAGAGAACCCTCTAGGACAGGTCTGGGTGAAGTCAGGTCGTCTGTCAGGTCGTCTGTCAGCTTGAGAAGAAATGGCAATCCGCGTGGATGTAGTAGGGAGGCAGACCTACTCTGCGCCAGACTTCTCGATGCTTGTGACGATGGGGCTACCTGCCGATTCCAGCTATCGGAGAGGGTCAACAGGTAGGTATGCGTGGGTTGCTTCTTCCTAGGCCATGGTGTCTTGATATGCTCGCATGGCTCCTCGTTAAATTCTGCCTGGGGAGATAGATGGACTCGTGCCCAGGCTCGTGAGAGTCTTCGATCTCTCGGTCCGTTGCCTCCATGGCCTGTTTCGATACTACGTCGGGAGATTCACAGATCCATTGGGAAACTCAAACGAGCGTAATCGACAAGCTGGCAACTACAGATTTCTTTCTTTGTTCGACTTTGAAGCTTGACTTGCTGTAGTGTCGTGTGTTGGCGGCGTAATATCAGGTGTTTCGTGACTTCAACCGGTTCCCGAGGCTGTCACAAAAAACCAGGAACTGATCATCAAGTCCTCCGGCATGGAACTATTGCTATCCACTCATCCAAGATACCCATCGTACGAACCCACTGACAAAGCAGCGGCGTCGCACTCCCTCAACCGCCCGCCGGGCCCGTCATATAAAGCCTTAAATCCACGGATGAATGTCCAGAAGATGCAAAGAGAGAGCCAGGACCGCCAAATCCTTCATGACCTCCCTTCGTTTGGAGTGTCGCTGGTGGAGGTCGTCTCAGTACATTCGTACCTTCATGCCACAGCCGTGGTCACCAGGGTCACGATGTTTATCGAGCGATTCCCCACTCCCGTCATCTTTCTTTTATTGCAAATGCATACTCCTTAGACGACGGACGATGACGAGGGTATTTGAGCATGGTTCTCGCGAGTACTCAACCTGGTGTTCGTGCTACACGACGGCCAACAGTCGTCCCACCTGGAAGTCAATTCAGAGTACGAGACCGCAACGAACGCATTCTACACCTCATTCTAGTTGCCTGCCTAATCATTGATCACTTTGACTAGTGGATATTTATACTGTTCGGACGACGACCTGTATACACATGGTATAATTCCCCCCAACCATAGATGCGGTTCATATGACCTTTACATGAATGCTTCGTGAATACTTCCGGGATTCCTATGGCCGTTCTTATTTCTGAGAGAAGAGACCGGTGCCGTTCCTGAGCTGGATAAGTTCCAATTTGAGAAGCGATGATATCATCCCTCCCCCGAGCACGAAGCTGGCGGCCTTGGATAGCTTCAGGCAAGTGGCCCGAGAGAGGCAAGGATGATTCCGATTGTATCAGGACCCGTCTAACCATTTGAGACCTTCGACACCAAGAGTTTGATGCGAGAGTCTAGTAGAGAAGGTGATCTGAAAGAGTCGAGGTTGACACCGGTGTCCAAGTCTACTGACACACGATGAATTGCAGGTTCAGCGTGGCTTCCCAGAATCTCCGTGCTGGGCGCGTGTATCATCAAACACCCGCGTCCCGCATGGCCTACCGGAAGTCAACGGGCACTGCATCTTAGGGATTCTCCTGTGGCACGACAGATGACGTCTAAATTAGAACCGTGCTGTTTGACGGCGTCTCGGAGAGAATCATGTCCCGAGCGATTTACCTCGACTGCGAGGCAATTAAACAGAATTGATGGACTGTTGCAGAAGGACCATTGACACCGACTAAGAAATTTGAACCTGACTGAAACTCATTAAACTCATGGTCTCGGTGGCTCACCGTTTAATTCAACCCGAAGGATGTGGAAGTTTAAATCAACATTCGATAAATGGGCGTGGCGGCAACTGTGTCGCTGCAACGCGCCGTCTTCTGACATCATGGACCAATAAACTCACCCAAAAGACCTAGAAACACATGATCCCCGCCCTCTTGCACGCACTTCACGAAAACGCCAGCCCCTTGATGCCCACCTCTCCTGGTTTGATATCGCCTCCCACTCTCCCAGGGCAGATGACTAAGCCGAGCCAATGGAAGACAAGTAGAGGAGCGATGAGGTGCAAGGCGGGCAGGCGGGTGGTGCACCAGGCAAGGCAGGCCCTTTTTTCTTTTCGTTCGCCCGCACCACATCCCCGCAAACAGGGCTCATCCTCGGTGGTGGACCGATCTGGGACGCTAGATGTGATTCTCCAACGTCATCCGGCTGTGATTGGCTCGCTAAGCGATGATTGGTGGCGCACCCTTGTCGAGTCAGTGGTCGATATCAGATGTCCAGCTTGGTTTTTTTTTTGCTGGTGCTGGTGCGCTCTTTCCCTGCAGACGGCGTGGGTGGTCCGTGGTAGGTAGTTGCCCATGGGCGGATGGATGCCCGCCTGCCTGTGGTTGCCTGCCGGGCTTACCTGCTTGGCTTTCCTGCGAACGCTCGAATGCTTTTGTGAGGGCGATATAATGGGACTTTGCACATGTCGCGGCCGCCACAAGATTAATTCCACGTTCGATATGGGTATTTGAGTGCAAAGAACGGCGATATACCCACCTGCGTACAAGATGTGGTGACATGTCGCCTCCACCCTGGGCGATTGAGCTACAGAGCACCATCGCCGCCAATGCAGGGAATAACCGCCCGAACGTCCTCTCGTCTCGGACTACGGCCAATAGCCGAATGAGCGTCGGACGATCAGCGACTGATAGTTCTCCGAGCTGGCATCTGGAACGACCAGAAAAAGAGAAGTTGATGCAGATGTGAGGCCGTGCGCCCACCCCTTTTTGAGGAAAAAAAAAGACGATTCATGGAATCTCCCCTGCGACGTCGTCGGCTCTTGAGTGTGTGTGTTTGTGTGTCTGTCTGATGTCGCATGTCGACCGACGCGGATGTCAGCTCTTGGGGCCGACGTACCGCGGTACTTGGGCCTGATGGGCTTGCCATGTACCTGAATGCGAACCGTCGGCGGCGGTGGGGCTAAAATGCCCCGATAAAGCACTGAAGAGATGGGTTGATTTCCTGGCGCATCGCACTAAATATCGCTAGCGGCCGGGGTTCCTTTCACCTCTTCGTTCAGGCTCGGCAGGGCTTCTTTCAATCGAGCCTTGCAACCTCGGCCTGACAATTGACATCGCGGCGCTGACCGGCTGATTTGCAAGCATAGCCCTGAGCCTTTTTGGGTGAGGCTTCGTCTGACCTTGGAGAAAAGGCTGGGAGGGAAAGGGAGGAGAGGGGAAAGATAACTTGGGGGGGAGATGGAGAAAGATGGATGCAGTGTAGGTAGATGGAAGACTTTGATGAAGTCATTGAGAGATGTACTGGGTACTTCTCGCGGCACCAGTGTGATGGCCTGAAGTCCAGAGCGGACCCACTTGTAGTGGGATTTTGCACCGACAGACGTGAGCTGTCCCTTCCGTTCCGCCCATTTTCGCCCTCGCGTTGTCCCCCGTCCCTCAGGTCAGTTCGGGTACCTTGGCAGGACCCGTGGAACTCCCGCCGTCCGGTGCGCTCTTGCTCTCTATTTTCTGCTTGGGAACTTTCCTGCTATTGGGCGCCGGCACGAGGAAAGAAGCCCATTTCCAAGTGCTTTCCATATTCACCTCCACTAGTCCTTCCTCTCCAGGTCCCTCCTAGTCGCCCGTGTCCGCACCCGCCTCGCCTGCGTGCCTGCCTTGTCCCCATCCCATCCCATCCACACTGGACTCTGGACCACGACTCTGCACTGCACACTTGCTCTTGGCTTCCACTTGCACTGCACCTCCCCCCGTCGTCCCTTCCCTTTCTCTACCTGATCCACACTTCCCATTTCCACTTCTTCTCCTCCTCTTCCCCCCCAGTCCGCCTCCCTCACTCTTACACCCTCACACCCTCACACCCTCCGGCCTTCGTGACTCGGCCTTCCGCCTAACACGGGTTATTTCGAAGGCAGACAGCACACGATACAATCACTCGTTCAGCCAAGCCCTGAGTGGTACGCAGTGCATCTGCGACTTGGAGGCGAGCCCTCTTATACAGTAAGTTTTCCCGGCCCCATCCGCCCTATCGGCTTCGGCGCCTCTCGGCCGTCTTGTAAGCTCGTCTGGCTGTGCAAGGTATCTGATATACCTCGTCTTCTCCAGCTCAGTTTACTCTTCACCCACCCGCTCTTCGCGAGATGCACCCTGGCAGCGATTTCTGAAAATCAACGACAATTCCCGGCATTTTCGACTGCCTTCCCACAAGCGAACCGGCGCCACTACGGCCTGTGATGCGACACTCTCCCTACCCGTCTCCGCTCGCTCGCATGATCTCCCACAGTACTCTCCGATCCGAGTAACCCTTGACCCGTGGCACCACCGACCACCCTCGATAATCGATTAATCCCAACGACCGCCGTTGCGCCTGTCGAACAGGCCACTCGGCCACGACCACCCACTACCGCAATGGTATCCGCAGCGAGCGCCGCCGCGAACGGCACCGGCAGCGCGAATGCGAGCTCGCGAGGCTCGCCCGCTGTCGGAGCCTCCACCACGGCCTCGGCCAAGTCTAAGGCCGCCCAGGTGAACTCCAACGGTTACCACCCGACGAATCCCCAGATCCCGCTGAGTTCCATGAGGAGCACGCCCTTGGACCTGACCTCGGTCGAGCGACGAGGCCAGCCGACGGCGATCAAGGAGCCCACCAAGAAGAAGTCTCGTCCCCATGGCCTGGAGGATGCGCCCACGTACTGTCCGACTGAGGAGGAGTGGAAGGATCCCGTGGAATACATCAAGAAGATCTCACCAGAGGCGAAAAACTATGGCATTTGCAAGATCATCCCTCCCGACTCGTGGAACCCGGAGTTCGCCATCGACACAGAGGTAGGTTTTACGGAGTCTGGACCGGAGGCCATCGCGCTCCTGCGCTACGAGGTCGGAGGCGCGCCATGATTAGGGACAGTTTGCTGACTAGGGGCCTTAGCGATTCCACTTCCGGACTCGAAAGCAGGAGTTGAACTCGGTCGAAGGCAGTGAGTCGCCGCGTGGCTCTCGTCCAGAGGCGACGCTGACAGAAGCAGGCACTCGAGCAAACATTTCGTATCTCGACGCCCTCGCCAAGTTCCACAGGCAACAAGGCAACAACCTGCATCGCCTGCCATACGTCGACAAGAAGCCGCTTGACCTGTATAGGCTGAAGAAGGCCGTCGAGGCCCGCGGCGGCTTTGATAAGGTTTGCAAGCTGAAAAAGTGGGCTGAAATCGGTCGTGATCTTGGGTACAGCGGGAAGATTATGTCGTCTCTCTCTACGTCACTCAAGAACTCGTATCAGCGATGGCTGTGTCCGTACGAGGAGTATCTCCGACTTGCCAAGCCCGGAGTGCACCAGCAACTCGAATATGAGAATGGTGGCCCTTACACGCCCAGCCCTGCGGTTACTCCCATGAAGCGCTCCAATGTCAACACCCCTGCGAGCGCGCGCGCCGATTCACCCGCTCGTCAAGCATCAGATGTGCTTCAGGCGAGCATCAACGGCGGCCCGAAGAAGGAAGCCGAGCGCGACACTCCCATGGCGGATGCACCTGCTCCGCCTGCGCCGGCCCCGGTTACCTCGGGCTTCCGAGCCATCAACTCTGGTGGCTTCACCGCCGTCAACTCCGGCTTCACAAGCGTCAACCGCCCTACCCAGGCCGACGTGACCAGCACGCCGCAAAGCAAGTCTTTCAGCCCCCTAAACTCTGCGAAGAACACCCCAGAGTACAGACCTTCGAGTTTAGGCCCGGCAGCTCTCAAAAGACAGATGAGCTGCGACAGCCTAGACTCCGCGAAGAAGGACACCGCCGCGGACAAGGACGATGCGGATGGCGGAAGTAGGCGCAGCAAACGGCTCAAAAAAGGTGAGAGGCTTCCCCTCATTTCCGTGCAAGGGTCGATCGGCAATCGTCCCATGTTAGCCTCCGTGCTGCCAACTGTCTCGTGCCGTTGCGGCGGGCTCCGACTGCAATTACCCACCATTGCTGCATGGAGTCCGCAGGGGCTTGGGTTCCTGGCGACGCCCTTGAGGAAGCCGCTGGATTGCTGCATCTTACTTCTTGTCTGATTGGTCAAGCTACATGTACTAATACGTCGTCTCGCAGATGCAGTCCCTACAGTCGCCGGGTCGCACATGTCCCTGTTCCGACCGTCGGCACCCAGGATCCCCCGAGACGAGACATCGGCCCCTGGCGAGGTGAGCCGCCCTCAATCATCCCAACTGTTGTTTCAAGCGCTGACAGCCGGCAGAAATGTGAGCAATGCGGCAAGGCAGATGAAGGCGGTCCCCTGATCGTTTGTGAATCGTGCGACCACGCCTACCACGGCACGTGTCTCGATCCTCCTCTCAAGCACAAGTCCGAGTCCGAGTGGAACTGCCCGAGATGTCTCGTCGGTGACGGCCAGTATGGGTTCGAGGAAGGTGGACTGTACTCCTTGAAGCAGTTCCAGCAAAAGGCTGCGGACTTCAAGCAGGGCTACTTCGAGAAGAAGATGCCCTTCGACCCTGTTCTCAATTGCCACCGCCCCGTCACCGAAGAGGACGTCGAGAACGAGTTCTGGCGCCTTGTTGCCGACATCGAGGAGACGGTCGAGGTTGAGTACGGCGCTGATATCCACTGCACCACCCACGGATCTGGTTTCCCAACTGTCGAGAAGCACCCCAACAACCCTTACTCGACAGACCCGTGGAACCTCAACCTGCTCCCGCTGCATCCCGAAAGCTTGTTCAGACACATCAAGTCGGACATTTCGGGCATGACGGTTCCCTGGGTGTATGTTGGCATGATTTTCTCGACTTTTTGCTGGCACAACGAAGACCACTACGCCTACTCTGCCAACTACCAGCACTTCGGTGCAACCAAGACTTGGTACGGCATTCCGGGCGAAGATGCCTTGAAGTTCGAGGATGCCATGCGGGAGGCCGTTCCCGAGCTCTTCGAGACGCAGCCCGACCTGCTCTTCCAGCTTGTCACCCTCTTGACTCCCGAACAGTTGAAGAAGGCTGGTGTCCGAGTGTACGCCGCGGACCAACGCGCCGGACAGTTCGTCATCACGTTTCCCCAGGCGTACCACGCCGGATTCAACCACGGCTTTAATTTCAATGAGGCCGTTAACTTTGCCCCCAGCGACTGGGAGCCGTACGGTCACGCTGGAGTTGAGAGGCTGCAAGTATTCCGCCGACAGCCCTGTTTTTCGCACGACGAACTGCTGTGGACGGCTGCCGAAGGTACGACAAACAATGGACTTACGATCCAGACCGCCAAATGGCTGGCGCCTGCACTCGACAAGATCAGGAAGCGAGAGATGGCGCACCGGGCCGACTTCGTTGCAAAGCACGTGGAGTCGCAGTGGCATAATTGTGCTCTTGCAGGCAAAGAGGAAAGCTCGTGCCCGCTCAAGTTCGACATCGACGACACCGACGTGCCTGAGGAGGAGTATCAGTGCTCCTATTGCAAGGCTTTCACGTACTTTTCGAGGTTCAAGTGCCACAAGTCCGGCAAGATTCTGTGCCTGGCACACGCGGGCCATCAGCCATGCTGCGACATGCCGGAGCAGCAACGCTTCGGCGGCGAAAACCACGCTGCGGTCTACAGGCAGTCTGAGGAAGACATCGACTCGGCGTACGACAGGGTTCTCGAGAAGGCACGCACGCCGGAGGCCTGGGAAGAAAAGTACGAGAAGCTCCTGGAAGAGGAGGCGACCCCTTCTCTCAAGACTCTGCGGAATCTGCTACACGAGGGTGAGAAAATACCCCATGACCTGCCCTCGCTCCCTTTGCTTCGGGAATTCGTCGAACGATGCAATGATTGGGTGGATGAGGCCACCAACTACACGGTCCGGAAGCAGCAAAACAGGCGCAAGAGCGAAAAGTCCATCAACCGAAAGAACTCGCTAGACCAGAAAGAACGAGATGCGCGCGATGTTTCCAACGTGTACCGCCTCCTCAGCGACGCAGAACGAATAGGATTTGACTGCCCTGAGATTACCCAGCTGAGGGAGCGTGCTGAAGCCATCGAGGCTTTCCAGAAGAATGCAGCTAAAGCACTGGAACAGATCCACCTCGCCGAACTCTCCGAAATAGAAGATCTGCTGGAGGAGGGCAGGACATTTAACGTCGACATGCCGGAAGTCGATCGCCTCTCTCGCGTCCTGGAGCAGCTCAGGTGGAACGAGAAGGCCAGGAACAATAGGGGCGTCCTGCTGTCTTTGAACGAAGTCCGCGAGCTCATTGAGGAGGGCAAGCGTTTGGATATCCCGCCGTACAACGACCACCTGTCCTACTACATCGATCAGATGAACGCCGGCCAGCAGTGGGAGAAGAAGGCGCAAGAGTTGATCAACGCAGAGATTGTTCACTACCCACAGCTGGAGGCTCTGTCGATGCAGGTCACGAGCAACTATTTGCCGGTCTTGGCCTCGACTCTGTCTGCTGTCGACCAGATTCTTCACAAGCAGAGAGAAGCCCACCGCCAAATCGTCGACTTGACCGAGAGGTCACGGGACCCGGACATCCGCAAGCGACCAAAGTACGCTGAGGTGGCTGACATCATGCGCAAGCTCGACGAGTTGAACTCGAAGCCTAACGGCACGCTCGACCTCGAACGTGAGCAGAAGCGACACGAGGACTGGATGCGCGAGGGCAAGAAACTGTTCGGCAAGACCAACGCCCCCCTTCACATCCTTAAGAGCCACATGGACTACGTCTTGGAGCGCAACCAGGACTGCTTCGACATCGTCAACGACAAGCCACGGATGCCTGCCGAACCCGCGTCGAGAGAAGCCAGTCCGGATGGTAAGGTCCACCGGTGGGAAGACCCTCGATTCCGCGAGGTGTTTTGCATCTGCCGCAAAGTAGAAGCTGGCATGATGATTGAGTGCGAGCTGTGCCATGAATGGTAAGTCTAGGGCACTCCTCGCATGGTGATAAAGCTAACCAAAGAAAAGGTACCATGGCAAATGCTTGAAGATTGCCCGTGGCAAAGTCAAGGACGAAGACAAGTACACGTGCCCTATCTGCGACTGGCGGGTCAAGATTCCGAGGGATGCCGCGCGCCCCAAGCTGGAAGAACTCATGGCCTGGGCCGATAAGATTCCGAATTTGCCATTCCAGCCCGAGGAGGAAGAGGTCCTGCAAAAGATTATCGACAACGCCCATGATTTCCGCAATCACATCGCCGGTTACTGCAACCCTGTGGTTTCCACCAAATCCGAGGCGGACACCCAGCGCTTCTACCTGCGCAAGATTGAGGGCGCAGAGATTTTGCTTGCCTATGAGACAAACTTTTTCAGACAGGAGCTGCACAAGTGGTGTCCCGTTGCACCACATGCGCCGCCCGTGCTGGAGGTATCCAAGAGCACCCGAAAGCCGCGTCCGACGAAGCTTCAGAAGCTTCTGGCGCAATTCGGGGTCGACGATCCGGAAGACCTGCCGGAGAACATGAAGGCCAAGGCTGCAAGCCTGAAGCGCAAAGCCCAGAATGCCGAGGCTGCGGCTCAAGCGGCAGCCGCGGCAGCCGCCGCATCGTCGTCTGGTGCGACCGTGCCGCCGGGGGTTTTACAAAGCTACAATCGAGTATCAGAGCATTCTTCAGCGACGCCTCCAGGCACGTCTCACGGCCACATGCACGGCCAATCGATCGGTAGTAAGGACGACCCGATGGACATCGATAGTGGCCCTGCCCTTCACATGGGTCTGTTTGGCGGACGCGGTCCCCAGCTTGTCGTGGACAATGCTTCAATATCCCTCGAGGAGCGTCTGCTCCAAGGCCGCGAGGATGGGCTTAACTTGCACTCCGAGGCTGGAAGAAATAAGACTCTGGAAATCCTACGGCGCACTGAGCTCGGCCGCAAACGTGCCGTCGACATCTTCGGACCCGACGTATTCAAGGGCGATGTTGGCATGCTCAACGGCAGGGATGACCTGCCCCGATCCCGTGAGGACGAGGTGGCAGTGAACAGGATGTTTGACGATCTCACGAACCAAAACGACGACGACGTGAGGAAGAAGCAGGAAACATTCGACGGCCCAATCACGGCCGAAAGTCTGGAGAGCGAGCGCAACGGCATAGACGCCCTGCTTGACGACGAGTAGGGTTTGCCTCAGCAGGAGCAAAGCTGCAGCTGGCGTCATGCTAGTGGCGGCCTGTGGTACTTTGCTCCCGATCCCCTGATTTGAGTTGGTGATGAGTTACACCTCTGGCGTTTGGTCAATGGGTATCATACGCAGGAGTTTTAACTGGAGTGGTCTCCAGCAACGCGACAGTGTTTTATTTTCCCGCATGGAGTGGTTGGTCAGAGGTTATCAAGGGCGTGGCATACCACTTTGCATTAGATATTGACGGCGTTTGCAAGGGAGCGCATCAGTCAGGCTGTCATCTTTGACGGCAGCAAAAGTTCTCGGGCGACACACCCTGTGGCATTTATTCGCAGCCCTGTGGATGTTAATTACCAAGGTTACACTGTTCTTTGAACTGAAAATTTCTAGTCTTGTATCGATTTGCGCGAAATTATACTTTTTCATCATCTTTCCTCTGATTTTGTGGCGATGGTGATGGCGCCCGGAAGGTTGAGACGGCCGCCTGCGCACGTCAGGCCACCGCGCCTGTCTTGGACAGGAAGTCAGGGTCGGCGTCCTGGACGCGCACCACATTGCCATTGCGCGGGCTTGCTTCACTCGACTGCTCCCTCCACTGGCTTAATTGCTCGCCAGCAACGAAACCTCCTCACGGGCACAACTCAAACGCAAACACAAAAGAGCTTGACAACAACCTTGAAGAGCCCGTTAGCCCAGCCCAAGCCACCAAAGCAGGAAGCACTTCGAACGACGCACGCAAGGGCCTGGGAGACCTCGCCCACCCGCCCGCCTACCGCGGCCGCGGACACGCGCCTACGCTCCATTAGCGGGCCTTTGGGAAGTGGTTGCAACAAGCACTCAGCTGGGTTACAGTCGCCCGGCTAGCTCAATCGGTAGAGCGTGAGACTCTTAATCTCAAGGTTGTGGGTTCGACCCCCACGTCGGGCTCAATTCCCGTCCGCGATTGACACTCAGTTTCTTTTTGTGTTTTTTCCCCCTCTCTTAGCTAGTGTTTTGTTCTTCTTCTGTCGTTCCTTCCTCGATCTCGCAGCTCATCTCGCAGTTCAACTTTTTTTATGTATGTATGTATATATTGTATGTGGCTGTCCGGCTTTCCTGTGCTCCTTTGACGTGCCACGCTGTCCGCGCTTCTGGACTCTGAAGTTCTTGGGCTAAGAATAGTCCTGTGGTTGTTTTACCCGTGGCTGCATTGGCTTGGGCGAGACGGACTTTTCGTTTGAAACGGATGGCTGTGGATTTGTGTATCTGTCTGTCACCGCCGTCCTTCATTGCTTTCGTATTCCATGCAGGATGTGCTTCCCTCATCGTGCGAGGAACGACATGTGAGGAGATTGAACTGTGATCCCGGATTACCTACCATGCGGAATACGCATTTGCACCGTACATGAAGGTACAGCCCAATTGGGAGGCTTGCAGTTTAGGAAAGAAGAGGAGAATACGGATTCCCTGAGGCGTAATATATGTGCTTCGCCCGGGTTTGCGTACAAGTCGTCAGATTTGCAAAGTCTGCCTGGTTCGCCGTGCAGTTGGGCCTGGTGACGAGGGATACAGCCATTCTCCTACCACTTCAATCGTACTGCAAGCAAATAGGACCGTAGTTGAATGTCCCTAACCTCTCAGGTACTACTGCGGCACGAATGGTGAAGCACAGGCGCGTACAACGACGTTGCCGCCCTCGGGATCAATCTCTTCGTGATGTCGCGATCCGCAGTCCGGGCAGCTGCCAGACATTCGACACGCGCCGATTTTTGGCTCCAGAGATGCGCCCTCGACCGTACGGCACGACAGCGGCTAACCTGCGGACTGGATCGAGGATTACGCACCAAAGGCATACATTCACACATCAGTTTCACGAGGCGAAAAGATGTAGATACCCATAAATGAAACGGTTTCCAGACGGAAATCAACCGGAACCGAGATCAACGAAAGGATCCATTCCCAGAATTACTCTCTGGCCGACCTGAGCCCAAAGGCTTGCCTGCAGTGCTTTTCATCAGGTTCCTTCGCCCGAAGACGAAAGTTCCCCTAGTTATGCTGCGGCGATCGGCCATTGCTATCTGAAGAGAAAAAAAGAGAAAAAGAGAAGGAAAAGAGACGCCAGTCCCAACGACGCGGTTTTGAGGTTCGAGGGAAGTTTTTTTCGGGAGTGGGGCCGTCCGTGCGCGTGCTGACATAAGGGAGTCTCGCTGGAAGGAAGGAGCTCCCCGTTCCTGCGTGGATCACGTGGCCTCCTAGTGCACGGAAGCTTAGGAAGTGGTCGTCGCTGATTGGCCGACGGCAGCCGAAAAGCCGAGGGGGGCCTCATGGATCCCGATGGCAGAGAGGCCCTGTGTACCAAATGCACTGGAAAGCTTGACATCAACACCCTCAATCTGCAGCAACCCGCCCGCCCCGAAGACCGCCGCCGCGCCCGACGCGAGAAAAGACCACCGACCCGCCTCGATTGAACAAACCGAACGGAAGTCCTTGAAAAAAATCATCCACAAACAATCAAAATGATTGCACAGCGGGTGGGCGTGTCGGCCCTGCGCCGAGGTTCGTTTATGTCATTGGAGCCTCCCCCGGGCTGCTCAGAGAGATAGTACCATGGGATGGATCGCTGACGCGCGAAAACAGTGGCAGGAAAGCCTTCCGTCTTCAACCAGCAGGTCCCCAAGGTCGTCGCCGCCTCCATGTCCACGACCCAGTCCCGGTACGCAATCGTCCTCCCCTTTGCGATTTCAAACTCGCGATAGCCTCCTTCTCAAATCACATCCACACTCCCCCTCCTCCAAAACCCTTAACACAGCTACCAAAAGAACACCGCGTCTAACATGATCTCTCTGACAGCCCCGTCGCGACCGCCAAGCTCACCGTCGCAGACGGCAACTCGATCCTCGCCAAGCAGCGCCTCAACCGCCCCATCTCCCCGCACCTGACAATCTACAAGCTCGAGCAGACCTGGTTCGGCGCCTCCATCTGGACCCGCATCACGGGCGGCGGCCTCTCCGCCGCCTTCTACGTCTACTTCGGCACCTACCTCGCCGCTCCCCTGCTCGGGTGGCACGTCGAGAGCGCCTCGCTCGTCTCCGCCTTCGGCGCGCTCCCGCTCGTCGCCAAGGGCGGTCTCAAGTTCCTCGTCGCCTGGCCTTTTACGTTTCACTTCTTCAACGGCATCCGCCACCTGACGTACGACTTCGCCATGGGCTTCTCCAAGCCCGAGATCGCCAAGTGGGGATGGGTCATCTGGTCCACCTCGCTGGTCTCCGCGCTCGGCCTCGCCTTTGCGTGGTAGACGGATGATTGTTAAGGAAAGGGGAAGAGGGGAGCGGGCTCGGCGCGAGGCGATGGCTGGAACGCGCTGTAGAAACCTCGCCTCCAGATATCTTGAGCCGAGTTAATCGGGGACGACGGAGAAGAAAGAGTTCTGTGCACCTTTTGTGTGGGAAAAGACGGGCGACCGGAGTTTGATCGGATGGCACCCTTCTGGGAGGAGACTGTTGGGCGCACTCGGCCTCCCCCTCCGCCTTATAAAAGGACGGGGGGAAGGATTGTATAGATTGGAAAGCTGTAAAATGAATTCCCTTGAGTTACAACAAGCAAGTTAATCTACGCCGCCGGTATCTTTTCTATCAAATCGACTGGTGACGGATGGTTTGAACGCAAATATTCCAGCGGCACGTGACCACCCCTGATACATTACAAACAAGCTGGGGGATATCAGTAGTGAATTGTGGTGCGCCCTGTGGGCGATGACCTATTTACTCTATGCCAAGGACAACAAACTGAATGTGTGTGGTATGCCTCCCTCCCGTGCCCGTTTTCGCCGTGCCTATTCCAAAATAACGCCGATACGCCGCCACCTCACGAGCAAGCAAACCACCCTACTCGATGTTCCGGGCGTCCAGGACCTGTCGGATCAGCCTCCTGTTGCCGAGATTGTTCAACCGCTCCCCGAGGATGGGGCCGATGAACTCGTTGAGCTCCGCCGCGTAGTTGCCGGCGCCGGCGCCGTTGACGCCGTTGACAGCGGCGGTCCTATCGTCCTCGACCATGGTGGCGATGGCCTTGAGGATGCCGCCCACCAGCATCTCGAACTCGATGCCCTCGCCCTTCTCCTTGAGCGGCTGCAAGATGTTGTCGTTGTACGCGCGCAGGCACTTGAGCACGAGGACGCGCACGGCCTCCGGGCCGCCGGCGCTGGCCACGCCTGCGATGGCGCCGAAGTGCGTCGAGGCGGGCTTGTCCGGGTCCATGAAGAACTTGAGGCAGGTCCGGACGAGCTTGGGGCGCAGGAGGTTGTTGGAGGCGGCGTACTTGCGGGCGATCTGGCCGAGCAGGGAGGCGGAGAACTCGCGGAGCTGGTACTGCTCCCTAAGAGCGTCGGCGCCGCCGTCGTCAGCACCGATCTTGCGGCCGAGGATGCATGTCAGCACGGGGGCGGCGATGGAGTTGGCGTAAGGGTCGAGGAAGAGCTTCTTGTTGGCGATGAGGGCGGAGGTGAGCTCCATGGCCTGGCGGAGGGTGAAGACGTCGTCAAGGCGGTGGGTAACCTGGTTCGCGACGAAGTTGATGAAGTAGGGGATCAGCTGGTGCAGGCCGGGGTCGTCGCGGACCGACTCCAGGGCGGCCTGGCGGAGGCGCACGACCTCCTCGTCTGGGTTGTCGTCGAGCAAGGCGTTCTGGACCTTCTCGAAGTACAGGATGAGCTCCTTCGACACGACGTGTTTGACTGCCGGTCGGAAGGATAGGCTGTCGTTGCCGGCCAGGGCAGCGAGAGCGGGGTTGGCCCCAGGGCCCTTCGGGACGAGTTCTTGGCTTCGCGATTCGGCGGTCGTGGGGTTCTGGGGGATGGAGGGCTGGACGCCTTCGATGGCGAGCCAGTGTGCTGCAGAAAGAGAAGAGTTAGCAGGAGAAGCAACGAGAGATATTCGGTTCAGTCAATGGGGGAATGCGCACCTGTGAAGCTCATGTCGCGGGGCACCTTGGGCAGGGGCGCGTTGATGAGCTTCTCGAAGTCGACCTCCTCGTCCTCGATGTAGAACAGCGGCTGGCCGGGTCCCAGGCTGGCCTCGCCGAAGCGAAGGGGGCGTGTCGAGTCGTAACCGTAGAGAGGCTCGACATTGAGGACTTTCAGGGCGGTGCTGACGTCGGTGACGGTGAGGGTGGTGCGGCGGGCGGCGCGCATGAACCGCAGAGCCTCAACGAGGACTTGGCCGATGCGGTACTCGACGTCTTGCGCCAGGCAGCGTAGAGCATCATCGGATAGGTTGGCGATGCCGACGGACTCGGCAACGTCTTTGACGTTCTCCGGGTTCCAGAGCAGCTTGGGCGCGTCGGAAGCCGCCATCGTCGCGTGTTTGAGATGGGTGATGATGCCGCGACGATCTAGCGATGATGTGGAGGTGCGGATGAATTATGAATTGGAACACCACGCGAGGCTGAAAAGTTGGGGTAAGCTAGGGCCTCCAGATGAGTGTCACTCTGGTCCCTAGGTAGAGAATCACTACAGAGTACCGACCAACGTAGTACCTTCCTTCCAGCGTAGGAGCACTGTATCATGGTGGAGTTACCCGCTGACGCTGTGCAGAGGCAGGTACACAGTGGGTAGGTGGGTAGTGGGTCCTCCTTCCGTACCTGGACACACAGCTTGAACAGGCCCAAGCTTCACAGTGTTGTCAGCGAAGTCACTGGGACCATGAGGGTACGTAGTTGGGCCGCTCAAAAGAGGAGTGGAAGAGTGAAGCTTTTGAAATATCAGATTCGAGGTCCCAAGTCGGTTCGATGTTTTGGCAAGTAGAAATTGGGTCTTGGACGACCTCCTGCCTCAGCATACGCGGCACGCCGTCAAACCACAGGTGGAGCTGCTGTAAAGGATGCTCAGGGTCATCCACTAACACCCGCGGTTGACACTGGAGATATCCGCACGTTGAAAAGTCGTGGAAGTGAGGACTGACAACGTTGCTACCAACAAAGCAAAAATGAAAACCAGATTGATATACCTGGCTATCTGATTGATGCTATTATCGTATCTGTCTCCGACCCAGGTGTTGGCTGCTTCGATCGAAACCGCAGTCCCCTACTGCTGCTGCAATCCAATGTCAGCCATCAATGGGGTGAGAATTTAATCATCCCCGATGAGAAGATATTCCACTATGGACCAATCACCGCCGGGACTGGGACGGGCTTTGCAAGAGACTTCTCTCCCGGGTAAGGATAATCGCCAAGTACTACATGTTTGGAAATATGAGTAGGAGATGAAGAATTGGGAACATGGGAGAGTTTGTGAGATGGTAATTCAGACCCTTATCGCTGAATACTCGAGCATCTCGCCAGCGCTCTACCTTTTGAGCCGCCAAGCCTCTCGTCTTGGAATACCGGTAGTGTACCGGTGCTTTCGGGACCCGAAGTTCCTAAACCATGGTTTTTGTTCCGCATTGTGGCACAAAAGGGGGCTACCACAGCAGACGCTGATCCATCAGTTTAATTACACCGGTGAGCTGTCATTAGAACGCGGTGGGCCCGGGACAAGCCGTCCCTGCAATCTATATCCATGGATGTGTTTGATAGGTTCTGTATCACCTGTTTCGTCACTCACTTGCGTGCTATTAACCGGATACGATTCCATCTTGCCAAGAAGCCATGCAGTATTACACCCTGCCAGCTCTGTTTGGATCCAGACCTCCATGTGTCGCCGATCAGGGGGAGGGGAAACGCTGCACAACAAGACACAACACATCCCTTGGGTTGTTGGGTTGCCTGTGGGCGCTGTCCTGGCAATATGTATGATGACCCAGCATCCTGGCTTCCCGTCTCTCTTCCCGCAAGGCTTATTATCCCTTCTTTCTTCCATCCGAAGTGCCGGCGCATTGCAGCAGGCAGTCAGCCAGACCGACCTCAACCTCTATTCACGACCGAATTGACCGAGAACCGGCCCGTGCCGTTTGCTCGCGTCGCGTCACTTGCGCACACAACTACCGCCGCTGTGCTAAGCATTGGCAGCGATGGCATGGCAGCCATGGGAGAAGTTCAAGACTGACCATCCCGAGACGGCGGACCGCATGATTGAATCATGGGCCGCCGTCCGGCCGTACCTGCCTCCCGTCAACTTCATCACGATGCACTACGCCTACTTCATACTTACCGGGCTCGTTTTTGCCGCCATCTTCTACGGACTCTCAAACCCGGCCAACGGCGGCGTCGGTGTCAGCTTCATCGATAGTCTTTTCCTCGTCATCTCCGCCTTTACCACGACCGGACTCAACACGGTCGATGTCAGCAAGACCAGCACCGCCCAGCAGGTTATCCTGGCCTTGATGATGATTCTTGGCAGCCCCGTCTTCGTCTCCATCTTCACCATCTGGCTCCGCACCCGCGTCTTCGAGAAGCGGTTCGAGGACATCGTCGAGGCCGAGCGAGCCAGGAGAATCAAGAAGACCGGCACCATAGTCGGCATGGCCGGAGCCATGATCGGCCTTCCCGTCATGTCGTCCTTCAAGGCATCCAAGCGGAAGCACAAGAAGGGCAGACACGAGCGCCAGGCCGAGGCAGACGCTTTCCAGCTCACGAGCTCCAAGTCCCGCGAGAAGGGCCATGCCCGAAGAGGAAGCCAGGCCACCATCCACGAGTCCATGTCTGGACCGCACGGCATGATGGACACCATCGAGGAGGGCCAGCAGCTCGACGCCTCCACCTCCGCCACCTCCGCCGAGCCGCTCTCGCCCACCTCGCCCATCACCCTCAGACGGAGGCCTCTCAGTCGCGGCGACGACAGCCGCCTGTCCGTCTCGGAGGGCTTCGACTTCCACACCTTCCTCCACGAGAACAAGAAGTCGGTCGGCAGGAACGGCCAGTTCTTCGACCTCACGGAGGAGCAGCGCGAGTACCTGGGCGGCGTCGAGTACCGCGCCCTGAAGGTCCTCTTCACCATCGTCTGCGTCTACTTCGTCCTCTGGCAGCTCCTCGGTGCCGTCGCCCTCGGCGCCTGGTCGTACGTCCACAGCCAGCGCATAACGGCCGTCAATGCGCAAAACTCCTGGTGGGCCGGAATTTTCCTCGCCATCTCTGCGTTCAACAACATCGGGATGACCCTCCTCGACGCGGGCGTCGCGGCCTTCGACAACGACGCCTTCGTCTTGACCATCGTCACCATCCTCTCCCTGGCTGGGAATGCTGCTTTCCCTGCGATCCTCAGAGCGACCGTCTACTTCTGCAGCATGGTGTTGAAGTTGTCTGTTGACGACGACGAGTACGTCGTCTGGAAGGAAGCTTTCGATTTCATCCTGAAGTACCCGCGTCGTCTGTACATGATGATGTTCCCTACCAAGGCCAATGTTGTCTTTGTCACCATGTTCTCCACCATCGTCGTCGTGGACTGGGTCTTGTTGCTGGTTCTCAGCATCGGCAACTCTGTTATCGACGCATACCCGGTTGGGAAGCGAGTTGGCCTGGCTGTCTTCCAGGCACTGAGTAAGTCCCCGACGGTGATTCCATTTTGTTCTAGGGATCGACTGACTTCTCTCTTCAGGCGTCCCTTCCGCCGGTTTCGCCGTCATTCCTGTGTCGAGCCTCTACTTCGACGTTCTGGTCCTATGGGTCATCGTGATGTACATTTCCGCATACCCGGAGATCATTGTGATGCGAAACTCAAACGTAAGTGGACACGTCTAGTCTAGCTGGGGCTTCTCACTTACACGATTCAAGGTCTATGAAGAGCGGTCTCTAGGAATCTACACCACACAACCCGAAAAGTCCGACGACCCAGACTTGACAGCCAGAGAGTCCATGGACGAGCTCCTCCCGACCCTAGAGCCCCTCGGCCCGGAGCGGACAGGGATCTCAACAAAGTCCGTCCACAGGATAGCCGCCATCGGCCGGCGCGGGACCTCCTTCGTGGGCAAGCAGATCAAGAACCGAATGAGCAACTTCCAGGGCGTGGGCGTGACGACGAAGCGCCCGCGCCTGAAGCGCTCCGTCGCCATCAACTTCGACAACCCCAACGGCTCCACCTCGACGCCCGAGGGCCACGTGAGCCTCGTGTCGCAGCACCTCCGCGGCCAGCTGTCGCACGACATCTGGGCCATCGCCTTCGCGCTGTTTTTAGTTACGCTGATCGAGACGTCGCACTCCATCGGGGACCCGCGCTCCTACAGCGTCTTCAACTTCCTGTTCGAGATCGTGTCCGGGTACACCAACATCGGCGTGTCGCTGGGCCTGCCGGAGCACTCGTTTAGCTTCGCGGGCGGCTGGTACGCTGGCTCGAAGCTGGTCTTGGTCATGATGATGATCCGTGGGAGGCACAGAGGCCTTCCTGTCGCGCTGGACCATGCCGTCAAGCTGCCTGGATGGGACAACGTCAAGAGGCAGAACGAGGATGCCGAGATCAGAAGGAGTATGGGCAGGAGTCGGACTACTTTGGAGATATAGACTTTTTTATGGGTTAGACCTTGCCCGTGGGCGGGCGGTAGACAAAATAGATTGTATTTCACGCTCAGAATGCGACCTGCTAAGTGATGCAGGAAATGCTCTCCATGGTAGGTTACCTACTACCACTAAATATACGCATCTGACTCGGGGCCAAACGACATGTTCGATGCAAGCCGATCCTCAAAACTCGCCAGGCCCGCCCCGTCTCCGAGCAGAGGCAGCGTTTGCATGTGAAGTAAAGCGTCCGGCTCCGGGTCAAAGACTTTTCGGACTTCCAAAGTGGGCAGTGGGCTCGTGATGAGCAACTTGAAAGACGCTCGATCAGGGGCACTCTGCTCAGCCAAGTTCAACAAGCTCATAACGACAACATCCATCCCGCTCAAGTATTCCTCCGTCTCGTAAAGACAGATGCCGTCGATGAGGCAGGCCGCGACGGTGTTCGAGGGGAGCTGCCGTACCAGCAGCGCAAAGACATGGCATAGCACTTCGACGTCGCCGCTCTCGAGTTCCTGCAGCGAGATACCGGGGTCGGGCTGAACCGCGGCAAACGAGAACTGGCGCAGGAGCTGCGCGATCAGAGAGCGGATCATGGCGCCGCCGCCGCGATGCTCGTCCCACGCCAGGTGCCGGCCGCAGAAGAAGACGAGCCCGATGAAGCCGGGGCTGCTGCGGAACGTGTGCGTCAGCAGCGCGCACACCACCGACAGCGGCGAGATCTCGAGCGGCGGCGGCCGGAAGTCGCCGTGCACCAGCAGTCGGGCCGAGCCGCGGACGCCGATCCAGCTGCGGACGTGCCGCGTCGCGAGAACCTGCTGCGTGCGGCCGCGGTCCTCGTGGAGCAGGAGCTCCGTGTGCTCCGCTACGTGTTGCAGATCTTCGTCGTCGATGTTGGGGATGCGGAGTCGCGCCGAGATGTCGGCCGGGGACCACAATGGAGGTGCTTCGAGGAGCTGGTGCTGCGGCGAAGGGGACGGGGTCCGCGGCATGGGTGAGCGGGAATGTACGGCTCCTGATGTGAATGATAAGACAACGGCGGAGCGGCAGATAGAGGTAGATGACAGTGTAGACATACTTTGGAGATCGCTTAGGAAGGGCAGCACGTGTTCGTTGAATAATTGTGTCAAGTATAACACTGTCCCAGCGTTGTTTATTTGCACTTGCTGAAACATAGACCCCACGGCGTGCTGGATGACGCTGGTGTCTTGCAAAATTGCAGCTTGATTCTGCATCATCTGGCTGTTGTCTGCGTAGACAGTCAGCTACAAACATCGATGAATCTGGCCGGTTTGCTTCAGTGACGCATTGCGAACATACCGTTGGCCATTAGATGTGTGAATGACATGCTAGCTTGGCTTTTTAGTGTTTTGCAGCAGGTTTTGATGTCGTTCAGACTTTCTAGCAAATTCTCCTGGTATTGAGGTCCTGAGAGAATCGCAACGCCGGCTCTTTTTGCTATTTCACCAAATCTGATCAGCATTGAACTAGAGGTTTTGAGGGATGTCGTTGGCTATGAGGAACAACGTTGAAAATAGCAAGGTTCAGCTTCCACCCACCTTGAGGGCTGATGTAGAATGCGACAGCGTTCTCGACGGCTATGAAGATGGCGCGAACAAGATTTTTTGACGCTGTGATGATGTTCTGGTCCTTTGGGTATGTTGAGATGTAAAAGTCGAGTTTCTCAAAGACTTCGGGTAAATCATCGAAGCTTGTTGTTACCTCTTCCCTGACTTCAGCAACTTGACGGTAGGCCTTGATCGCTCGTTAGAAAATTCAATGATCTGCTGAACACGTGAGCTCACGAGCTTGAACTTACATCCAAGACCACTCTAATCGCTCCAACAACTGGCTTCGCAATGTCAACTTCAGGAACAAGTCTAGTTCCTTGCTGCAAAGTCACGGCGTGGTTGTCCAGCACCTTACGAAGGCCTCTTCTAAACTTGCCAACGTGCGGCTGTCCATGATGGAAGTCATATTCCCGTTGGGCCATTTCCAGCTTGGCTTGGACGTCGGGCCAGGTGGATAGGTGACGAATCCCCCACTTCGCGTTCTTGAGGCCGCTGGGAACGGGTTCGTGCTTGAGTGCCTCCATCGCCAGGGGTAAGATCTCATGCCAGAAGGCCATGTCGTTGACGACGCCGGGCGGCGGTCGCGGCAACCGCTGAGGCGAAGAGGGGATGCCGCTTACCACGGGAATCGCCATTGCCGAAGACGTGCTTTGGGGCATCAAGACGTTCGTTCGAGGTGTGATTTGGGTCACGAAACGGTCCTGCGAATAATCGAACCGGACATTGGGGTTGTCGAAAGCGGGGTGGTATTGAGGCAGTCTGTTTTCGATGAAGTCCACGGCAGGCGAACGCAGTCTAAACGTGGGCCGTGGGGCATGAGATTCGAAAATATTCTCATCCTGCATGATTTCGTGCTTCCGTTCGGACTATGTTGCTCAGTGAAAAGGTAGTCAAATGTCTTGACGAGAAATATCAAGATGGATAGCATATCGTGATATAGCTTATCGTTCTGTTTCAATTCGCCGTCGTTTGGTGTGGTAAGATCAGGCTGTAGGAGTACCCGCTTGTGTCTGCAGGCTGACTTGCGCGTATCAGCGTTGCAGATATGATGGTCACAATCTTGAACGCTTGCATGTCTACTCCAGAGCTATTCATAGCTATTGGCCAACAACCCTAGAAGGATATGCGCGTATTTATCCTTTGCATCTGGGTGGATGAATGCGGCAAAACGTCCGCTCAACACAGCCTGGTCCCAATTCTTCTTTAATATGCGCTGAGGGGAAGGGTTCCGGGCCTCTCCATGTTTTGAGGGGTGCAAGCTTTCTCTTTTCCCGCATTACTTCGACGACAAACTCAACGCAGTAATCGGAGACCCTGCCCAAGCACCAGACCATGGAAGAACCCGCAAAACCAATGGCTAGTGGCTCAGACGAAGGCGCCGAAGGCTTGGAGACCGCAATTCGGACTGGAGCTGCTGTCGACGCGGCTTCAGAACCTCCTGTCACCAGCATCCACGTCGAGGCAAACGATCAGTCGGCCTCTCAGCCGAGCTCGCCAAAGGTCAACGAGAACGACGGACAAGCGGAACAAAGCATGAAGGCTCAGGCGGTTCTAGAGCCTCTTCGAGATGAGGAACTCCGGGACATTGGTGCTGCAGAGGTTCGAAGCTTCAACGATAGGTTCCGCGCTATGGAATCGAAGATGAGCCTGGTTGACACGATGTACGGCCTCCACGAATCTACAGAAGAGGCTATAAAGACCAGCCATGATCCTATTCCGGAATGGCAGATGTATTGGAAAGAGGAGGCGGCTCGTGCTGATGAGCATTTCCGCTTTTACAAGGACGCCATGTTCTTCATGAGCAGAATCCGCGAGTCACACCAGCGACTTTATCTGCACGACAGGGCCATAAGGGAGAGAAACGAAGCGGCCCGAAAAGCCAACAATGGTCGCAGTATTGATCCGGAAATCACGCAAATCAGCACCAAAGCATTCACGAACGGAGAGCCTGTCAAGATGATGCAGGTAGACTGGGATGTATTTGTCCACAAGAAAGGAGACGCCAAAACGTCAATTCTGACGCCCATCGACGTTATTTCTGGAGAACCAGACTCTCAGATCATTCTGCAGTTGACAGGTACCGTCAGAAGGAACAAGAAGCCAGGGTCGTCTGCATTACGCCGAATCGAAAGGGTTGTGCCGACGGGGGAAGATGGCCAGCCATCCAGGACACTGCCGTTGCCGGAGAGAATCAGGATTCACTCTGTGCCATTAACGACCACGTTTCAACGAATCATGGCGTCAAGAGGCGTGCATACACCATGGTTGATAGCCAAAGATGGTTCTGTGGTGATCCTACGCCCATATCAGGAGTTGCTATACTACGAAAGCGAGCTGCGAGAGTGCCTCGCTAAACTTGAGAAGCGCTTCGAGAACTACTACGGAACTGAGACTATCCCGGGTACATCGATATCCACACAAAATGGTAAAAAGACGGACGCTGGCCGCACACCCAGCTCTGCTGAAGTGAGACCTGTTTCAGCCTCCGACCTGCCCTCCCAGGAAAAGAAACAAACCGAAAACGGCGAGGATGTTGAAGACAGATCAGCGGGCGAACACGAGGACGCTGATGGCGACGTCGACGATAACGCCAGCAGGAAAGATGACGATATGGATGGTATCGACGAATACAATTTGTCAATGTCCATTACGGAACTTCTTCATCTGCGCTGCCTGATGGGATTTGTGGACACGGAGATCAAGCCAAAGCAAGAGTACATCAGAAGCAACAACTGCACTCACATACATTTCCACGATTTGTGGCACCTCTTCAAGCCGGGCGATGAAGTTATCGAGCAGAAAGAGAAGCAAGTGTTCGTCGTATTGCGTGTTCAAATTCCGCGCCACAAGGTTGAGGAGCCCTGGGAACGTTGGAATAGGCGCGTTGTCGACGATTCGGATTCAAGCGACAACGAGGACGAGGGAGACGACCTCCCTTTCACGCTTCATTGCGCATACATTGACTTTGACGGCAAGAATTTCGGTCCCGTCTCAAGGAAGTTCAAAATCACCCCCTTCGGCGAGCTCAAAGCGGTCAGGTCGCTCCCTATCTACCCCTTTCGCTACGCCAAAGGAGTGCAAAAGCGACAGGACTTCATCAAGAGGGGCCAGATGTTGCTGGACGTAGCGAATTTCAAGTCCATGTACTACATGGGTGTCACGCTCGATAAAAGAGACGAGATTGACAGTCAAGTGGTCATTGATTTCAACGAAGCACTGGCCGACGATGATAGGAGAAAGGCTTGGGAGCCAACTATAGGGCCAGTCAACACCGCTCCAGACAAGAGGCACGATGACGATAATTGCGTGGCTCTTTGTTGCCTGGAGCAGAGCATCCGTGACGGTTTTGCTACCGACACGAAAATGACGGAGGACTATATCAGAAAACTGATGCCCGATAGCTCGTTGGGAGCCCCATCTTTGATCCTATCCCCGAGGTCTCTGGAGGACACACTCGGTTCCGCTGGCCAACTGACGGAAACAGAACTTCTCATCATGACGTACCGAGTATTCGGGTTCGTCCTTCGAAGCCGCAAATGGGGTAAGCATTGAAGAATCTCTGTTTAGCTTCAGTTCCTGCCCAAAACACGTTTGGCCCACATGCATCTTCAACCGTGCTAACCCATGATGATCTGCAGCTCAACTTGACCTTACTCTTCTCCGTTACGAGAACGCAAACGCCAGAAATCTAAAGGTCAATGCGTTTGAGCGACTTGAACTGCCCGAGGGCCATCGGGAGATGGTTAAATCCCTCGTGGTCCAGCACTTCCGCTCGAGACAATCTGCGGAGATGAGAGATGAGCAGACGGACTTGATTCAAGGAAAAGGTATGTAACATGTTTACAATGAGAAAGCCCTAGAGTCTCTGACGAGTCACCGCTCTATTTTATCTGCTGACACAATGATGCAAACTTGTAGGGAAAGGACTGATTATGTTGCTGCATGGAGCTCCCGGCGTTGGGAAAACTACCACGGCTGGTTCGTGAATCTCACATAAGAGAACACTTCGATTCAACCAGCTAATACTTCCCAAACAGAGGGAATCGCAGAGCTGTTCCGGAAGCCATTGTTTCAGATTACCTGTGGTAAGGTCCAACTAATCGATGGTAACTTAAGTTCGGCGCAGAAGCTGACCAAGTCATCTGACTGTATAGGGGATCTGGGCACTACTGCCAAAGAGGTTGAAACAGAACTAGAGAAGAACTTTGCCTTGGCGAGTCGATGGGGTTGTATTCTACTTCTCGATGAAGCAGACGTTTTCTTGTCCGCTCGAGAGCGTACGGACTTCGTTCGTAACGGACTAGTCGCTGGTAAGTTCCTCACATGTGTAGCCTTTGGGTTCTTTTGACTCCAGGTTTCCTATCGTTTCTAGCGCTGACTAACGAACACAAATAGTCTTCCTTCGTGTGCTAGAGTACTACGCCGGTATCCTCTTCCTCACCACGAATCGCATCGGCGACTTCGACGAGGCCTTTGCCTCCAGAATCCACATGAGCCTGTATTACCCGGAACTAGACGAGGTCAAGACGCTCAAGGTGTTCAAGCTCAACCTGGACCTCATCCAGCAGCGCTTCGAAAAGCAGGGTCGGCGCATCAACTTCGACTCGTCCTCCATCGAAGACTTTGCGCAGCAGCACTTCAAGCATAACAAGTACAACCGGTGGAACGGTCGACAGATTCGCAACGCGTGCCAGACGGCGCTCGCGCTGGCCGAGTTCGATGCGCAGGGCGGCGCACTCGACATCGACGGCGAAGTCGACAAGACGGCCGTCGTCCAGCTGCAGCTCAAGTACTTCAAGACGGTCCAGAAATCCTACCTCGACTTCGGCAAGTATCTCGGCGACATCCAGGGCACCCACGGCGATCGCCGCGCTATCGACTACAAGCTGCGCGCACGCACCGACACGCCCTATCAGGCATCCCGGCCAAGTCTCTTCTCGCAGCCGCGCGATGAGCCAAGGCCCCAACAGCACCAGCACCTGCACCCGCATCTACACGCCCACAGGACTTCGTCGGATATGTCGCAGTCCAATTATGGTTCGCAGGCGGACCCGTTCTATCAAGGGGGCTACTCGGGGGCTGCTTCCAGCAGCGTAGGCATGCCACAGCAGCCAGGCTATGGGCAATATCCAGCACAGCCAAATCAGCCACAGGCTTATCAGGGTCAAGCCGGGCCCGGGTCCATTGGGAATCCTGGGAACTACGAGAGCCCGTCTTCTTTTGGACATTCGGGGGCCAGCCGGCCAGCTCAAATGGACCCTCGGTTCTCCCAGGGGGGACAGCAAGGGCAACATTTCGAATCATCGCAACCGGGATTTCAAACAATCCGTGGCGAGGAGACACCTCAACGCCAGGGCATGAGCTACAACGAGGGTTCACCCCTTCCTCATCGACCTATTCCGCAGCAACAAGCGCAATACGGCTACGGCAATGTCAATCAGGGAGGCGGATTGCAAAGCCCGGGTGCCCCAATGCAGGATACCAGTACGCCTCCGCCCAACGTCCCTCGTTCGCTCTTTAGGCAAGAGGGGCTGATTAGTCAAGGCGATTTATCGTCTCTTGGCGGCAATATGCTACCGATGTGAGAACAACGAGGAATAGCTGACGTCTGGGCGAGTCAGTACAGATGAGCATAAAACATACATGAATGATGCACAGAATGACAGACTCAAATACACGCTTGGAAATTTGTTAACTGCCCAATGTGACCATCTTCATGAATACACAGAGGGGCCCAGCACTACCTCCTTGTCTTGGTAAATCGAGTCGGCGAAGGCAGTGATCAAGGCGAAGGGGTGATAGATGGGCCGAGTCCGGTGCCCTAGTGACAGTCCAAGCATGAATAATTGGTTGGAGCGTTTGAGCCGCGATCAAAATCTGCCTGCCCATCGTCCAGCCGAACTTGACGTCCGAGTCGTCCATGGCCTTGGACCGGACCGAACGTATCATGAGCATCGCTAGAACCGCCAAATAAACCAAAGACGCCGTTGTGGGGGGTATTGTTCTGGTTGCCGACCTGGGCTTCGCCCGTGTCTGGGTCAGTCCCGGGCATTAGAGCCTTCCATAGACCACTTGTTGCCATAGCCAGGATCTTCGGTGTTCGTCATCCTCATTATCATGGCTATGAAGCCGGGCTCACTCAATGATACAGTGTAGTAGATGACGGACAAGGACATCCCGTTTGTCGGTACCAAGCTATCGCCGGACCCAAATGCGCGGCTCACCTAGGTGTTGTTGTCAACCAAGTTTGCTCCCAATAACGTCTCGCAACGCAGATTATTGGGAGGGGACGACGGTTCGAAGATTATTAGCATCGATAAGTTGCATATGCACATCACAACAGAAAACTTCGAGCCAAGCCTATTTTCCGACGACACTTTTCAGAAGTCATTTTAGGCGGGACCGGTGGTAGGCCGGTTCTCCCTTGAGGTGTTGTTTGTTGGTTGGTGGGCCCGGCGCTTATGCCCCCTCATACGAACTCCCTTCGACGCGCACTCGCCTCGCTCCTGCATGTTTGTCTTCCTTTGCACGCCAGATACTCCCTCCTATCCATCAATCTTTCTGAAAACACATTAACTTCCTCTCATTCGCATCGTGGTGCGGATGAAGGGAGTTGCTGTGGCCCAAGATCAATACCATGGACACCATCTCTACGAAACAAACGACCTCCTCTGCGGAAAACGCGGCCCCCTCTGCTCAAGACCCGATTCATTCTTCAGAGCTCCCAGACACTTCCGCAAAAGAAGTCCCGCCTCCCTCTTCCCAAGGCTTGCCTGCCTTTGCTCAAGAAGTCACGGCCGTCTCTTCGGACGACTTGGCTACGCCCGCTTTGGATTCTCATGGGGGAGGTCATACCTTTCCACAAGATGCCAATGGAATTGAAGAACGGAGAGACGTGTACCGACCTGGTGGGTTCCATCCTGTTTACATCGGCGACATATACAACGACAGGTACGAGGTTTTGAACAAGCTCGGATATGGCGTCTATTCCACCGTCTGGCTTGTCCGAGACCGCCAGGCACAGTAAGTTGGGCATATGCCTGTGCCCGCCACTATGTCCATCGGCACTAATCGCAAATGTAGGAAAGGCGAGTCACGTGAATTTCTGGCGCTGAAGGTGCTCAGTGCGGAATGCTACGGCAGAGACAAGGATGTCTTTGAGAGAGAGGTTTTGATTCATCTCAGAGATGGAGATCAGAAGGAGTTGGGATACCGGCATGTTCGTCATTTGGCTGACGACTTTCAACATAATGGTCCCAACGGAACTCATGTGTGTCTCGTTTTTCGAGGTCATCGGCGAGACTCTGCGCACCTTTGGGGCCTGGTTCCCAGAAAGCATGATCCCGAACAGGGTGATGCGGCGCTTCACTATTCAATTGCTGGTGGTGCTGGACTTTGCTCACAAGCACAACGTGATTCACACTGGTATTTATTTATCGCTCCCTCTATGTTAGAATGTCGCCATCTAACCATAGCCTTGAAGACATTCAACCAAGCAACATCTTCGTTAAGGTCAGGGACCACAGCCGTGTCGAATCTGGCTACCTTGCCGAAGTACCGATCCCACAGCTGAACAGGTTCGACGAGCAATATACACCCGTTCCCTCTCGCCCGCTACGTAAATACTACTTCAACCTTACCGACAGCATCGACCTTTTTGACATCGCCCTTGGTGACTGGGGCGTGGCAAGCTGGGCTGATAAACATCTTACCGATCTAATCCAGCCAGTCGCACTTCGCGCTCCCGAGGTTCTCATCGGAGCCCCGTGGGATGCTACAGTGGAAATGTGGAACCTCGGCGCTATCATCCTCGAATTGTTTCGCGCAGTTCGCATGTTCAGCGGGGCCGGCCCCCCACGGGGAGACTATCAGCTCAAGGAGCACTTGGCGGAGATTGTTCATCACTTTGGCCCGTTTCCCCAGTCCCTACTAAACAAGGCGAACCCAGACATCGTTCGCGACATTTTTGACGACGAAGGGAGGATTAAGGACCCCACTCCTTGCGCGGAGGAGATATCAGATTTCATGTCGGAGGAATGGACCCCGGGCTTGGATCATGATGCCAGAGAAGAGTTTGTCTTCTTTCTCCGGTCAATGATGAAGATAGATCCTGCGGAGCGGCCGTCGGCTGAAGACCTCCTCCGGGGGCCTTGGCTGCGTGCTTTGAGAAGATAGATTTTAGAAGGGGACTGTTATTTCACACCCCCAACAAGCTGAATATCCCACCTCCTACAAACAGCAGTGACAACGACGACGGACGACAATAACGATAACGGACGACGATGGCGATGACGGACAGAAGCAAGCGTAATAGACAATAGAAATAATAGTAAATAATAATATGATAATGATTAAATAGCAGTAGGCTAGAATAGCTAGTGGAAAATGTGACATACTCGATTTAGAGTGTGGAATAAAAAGTGCTTTTTAGCTTGCTAAAATCTTTAGTGGTAGTTAATAGATCCCAAACTGTTCTAAAGCTGAAGTAACTGAGACCATCGGGAGCTGAGTCACCTTGTACGTGGTATCACTGGAACCAACTACTCTGTAAACCACTTTAGAGCACGCGTTAGGTTTATGTGTTGAAACGACCAACGTTCATCATACATAGCTATAATCTATACTCTATTCAAACGGTAGGTGAATTCTCATCGATCTTGATGGCGAACCCACGGGAAGCAATGGTATAACTCTGGTGGACAGCGGCGCTTCCATATACTCTCATCTCCTTCTCGTACTCAGCTGTGAGGCCAGGCCTGTACCCACCAGCCTCCCCCAGTAACCTTCCCAGCAACGCGGAATCCTGGACCGCAGTGTTGGCCCCGAGACCTCCCGCAGGCGTCATAGAATGGGCGGCATCCCCAATGACAGTGACCCGAGGCTCGTTCGGCCACTCAGGGACGCCCCAAGGCGTCGAGCACGTAATCTTCCAAAATGCGGCCTCAGACTCGTCCATCTGATCGAACAGCGGCCTGAAGCGCGGATGCCAGTCCTTAGCCAGAGCTTTGGCAATGTCGGCGGCCTGCTTGCCCACGATGCTGTAGTCGTCGTTCGGCGCGCGGATCGCGCCCGGCTGCCCGCCCATCGTCCAGCCGAACTGGACCTCCGGGTCGTCCATGTCCCCGGACCGGACGTTGGTCATGATGAACACGTCGCCCTCCGCGTGCGAGCCGTCCCGAAGCCGGAAGACACCCTCGCCCAGCCCTTTGAACGCCGTCGTCGGGGCCTGGCCGTGGATACCGCGCGCTCCGGTGTCGTAAACCTTGAGCTTCCCGCCGGATACCTGCTTCGCGATCTTGGAGTGGATGCCCTCGCCCGCCACGAGCATCGCGCCCTCCACGGACTTTGTGCCGTCCGCGAAGACCGCACGGACGCCGTCGTCCGTGAGCTCGTAGGCCGTCACGTGCCGGGACCACTCGATGTGCTCCTCGCAGTTCTTCGCGAAGATCCTGCGCATGTCGCCCCTCGCGATCCCGACGATCTTGTTGTCCCGCGACGTCAGCTGCTCCGGCGCGGAGTGCTCCCTCTGCTCCCCGGTGATGGCGTCGAGCTCGGTGAAACCGCTGCCGCCGGTCTTGCCGCACGTCTGCCAGAAGAGATCCCATGTCTGTGGGTCAAGGACGGACTCGATCGCGTCGAGGCCCTCGGTCGATAGCCGCAGACGGTAGCCCTGGGCGCGGAAATTGAATGAGGCGTCTCGTTCGAATATCTTGAAGGGGATCTTGGATCGCCGGAGGGACTGTGCGAGGAGCAGCGACGAGAGGCCGGCGCCTGAGATGAGAATGGGCTTGACTGGCGACATTTTTGGTGCGGGACTATGGAAGTTGCTTGATATCGAAAGCATCCCTTGTTTCGACGATACCCGACATCTTCTTATCTCCTTTTGTCGTAGGCTGTGCGTGGATCGCTTGTCAGCAACTGTAATTCGCTTTCGATAATTACACAGCTAGATTTAGCTTACAAATCGTTCTAGCTTACAATACTACTCTACCTATGGCTGAGTTGAGAGGAAAAAAGCCTCAGTCATGTGAAATCGGAACACCGATCGGCGACGGAGATTAAAAAATGCCGAGCACGTAATCACCTAGCAAAGCCGCCCTAGTGCGGATTCGAATACACTTCGTCAAAGGTCAAAGGCTAATATCAAGATGACAAGAGCAGATGCTTCAGTTATCACAGTAAGTTCTGGCCCTTCTGAGAGACAATCCAGTTGATATCGGCTTCCGAGGGCTTAGTTGTGCCAAGGAGTTTGAAACCTACAAACTTCCATGGATCGATCGAAACGGGCCGGTCCACCTTCCAAGTGGTCACCCAAGACGGACGAAGCGGAAAGGACCATATTAGCCGATTAAACCCTGTCTTGGACGTCGAAATCCCGTTAGCTTATCTTCTAATGCTGACAAACTAGCTTTTCCCTGGAGGGTAATCTCAAGAAGCTTCGCCATAGCGATAGTACGATGTATACTGCGAGGGTTCTTAGACATGGTTCCTGAAGCAGCAACCACGGGAGTCCCATTTTTGCCCATGAAAAATGGCAGATAAGAAAAACAGCTCAGGAATCTACCTATTTAATACTTGCTGTTGCCTCGGCGCCTCCAGCTAACAACACTTTCATCGCCAACACAACACTCTCTCATAGCTTTAATCATTAACGACACTTTTCGCAACGACACACAAGGAACACCTTTACCATTCCAATGCTTTGTCGACAATTAGAAAACTAGAAGTTTCTTATCAGCTAAACCCATTCGCGTCCAGCTCAAAGGCGGCCTTATGCCACTTCTCAAATCCAACGATGGCCTCATGAGAAAAGTCACAAAGTCCGCCAGGCACACAGATGACGAGCCCGATATTTTGCAGGAATCAACGTTGTGCTGCAAGAGAAGAAGAGCATCGATTTTTTTGGCAATGGAAATGACCTCCAACGCTACCCAGGACGGTTTCTAGGTCCCGCAGAACAGGGCCAGATGTTTCCTTCAGGGTCTAGACCAGCTTGACGTTGATGTGGGAATTGGCCCAACTGAGGAGACCGATAATGCCAACTCCACCGCCAATAAGCAGCAAGCGGTCGAACGACGACCTCTTGGCTGAGCACGGCTAATGCAGATGAAAAGACGTATGCGGACGTTCTCGTCGATACAAAAAGTCTCGAGAGAGTTCCCGCTCGTGCCCATGCTGATGTTTTCCGGGCAGTCCAAGGGGACCGATCCGATGACGGCCCGACAGGGGTAGGCACACGTAGCATCATGTCACAACTGGCCGTAGTCCACCAACAGGCCCGTCTTTCAGCCGTTGATATTGCTGGCGAGGAAAAAAAGCAACAGCACGGTTCCTGAAGAGACAAGCCAAGGTCTCGAGGCGGTTGCTGCATGGCAAGGCGCTAACGCACGTCGTCATTGTTAGCATTGTGAGACCTAATTTAAAATGGCCCTAAACTTGCGCAAAACAGCTCGCTCGCACATCAAATACCGCAGAATCGTTGCTCGAAGCCTGCCTTCTGAGTCGGGGTAGACTCAATATCAGTACCAGAAAGAAAATATGTGAGGAGATAAGAACGTAGCCGTTTCTTCCGGTACTGCTTAAAGAAACTCTCCGGTATTCAATAAGAATAGTGACGTATTGTGGGCTTGCAAGTATCATAATGATTGGTATAGGTAAAGTTTGGAGTGAATTTGAGCAAGTTTAACCTCGAGCCAGATACACAAAAACGACTTAATACAATCTCACGGCATGTTGACCATAACACTACTATCTAGGAGCCTTCCCCAGCTCGTCACTTCATCCAAGTATCCGGCAACATGCCATCACGTCCTTCGCGCATCATCTTCAGCAAGACTACGGCACCGTAGCTGCAGTGTATGGCGACTACACTATTCGGGTTCTCAGTTTCGCGGACTTGGCCGATAAACTGCAAGCCATCTTCCGTCTTATTGTGGCATATTTGGAGTGTGGATGACAACGACCCCTGGAGATCAGCTGCAAATCTGGAGGCCCTAAAGGTAGTCGGTGCATCCCAGGAGGTGCAAGATACTGCTGTGTGCTTCACACGACACCGCCTATCAAGTTCGATGCTTGGATGGAGACTCTTCGCTCGGGGTCCTCGGGCATTTGGGAGAATTTCAGCTCCGACCAAAGGGAGACGGTGCCGTAATATGAACAAGCCAACATAGCCAAAACTGACACAGGCTTGTGGCAAGCATTTCTAGACCTTGAAAGTTACACGAAAACACTGCAACAAGACGTGCAAAGCTCTCCTGTTGCAGGAACAAAGATTGGGAACACCGGGAGCCCTTGCCGATTTCCTGTACTGTAGTGCTCTCGCCATCTGCTGGACGTGCCAACACTCAGCGCGTCTTTTAGCCGACCTTTAGCTCCATCTCAGCCGGCAGCTCGGTCTGGAATGCTCAGCTTCATCTTAGTGGGATGAAAAGCAGCAAAGAACACTGTTTAAATTGACGCAGCATTTTACGAACATTATCTGGCAATTTGCGCTCAAAAATGCTGGAACCCGCTCAGAAATTTCAACTCGCAAGTGCGTAATCAGTCATAAGAACATGGTTTCTCGGACGTCCGAAGAAACGAGGCCTTGGCCTTTTCGAGTCCGTATTACTCCCAGACATCGCGCCACATATACTTGCTCAGATTCAGAGGTAGATGAGAATAGTGCAGTCCGTGAACTGCAAATGCGCGTCAAACATCCGAAAAGAACTGTCCAACCTCTGCTTTTCTGACCCGGGGGGCGTCGGTCACCGTTCCAATCCCAGTGCCATTCACCCATAGCTCAAAGGTATGCCAACACTCTGCTCGAAATCTATTTTCTGGGCGCCGACGTACGAACATGGCGAACATATAAACGCTCATGTGTCTCGCCTTTCGAGAAATCCATGTGAACGTAGTAGATGCCACCCATACGAATTTTACATTCAGTCCTTGTCCCATTTGGCATTTCCCTCCGCCACTGTTACCTAGGTAGCTATGACGATGTCACCAGGAGCGACAGTAGCATATCCGATTTCCGAAGACGATGGCAAGGACGTATATGACAGAGGACTCAACGGGGTCAATCAACCGGCGAACATTGCCTTTGTGCAGACACTCTGGGCCAGCCTCGGCCTCCTGACTGCAACTATTATATCCATTGAAATAACCCTCAGCTGGGTTCGTCAATGTCGAACCATAATTTGGACAGCTGGACCAACGGAAAGCAGCCAGGATGGCTGGTTACGACCAGCCTTCCACTGGATACCGACCGCGAAACAACACTTCTTTTACGCGCCCCTCTTCGCGCTGAGACGGGCACGACGCCTGAATGTGTTTGGGACCTTACCAACGCGTACTCAAACGGCATTCTTACTTTTTTATGCCGCCAGTAACATTGCTTACATGTTTGCTGTCAACTTTGGCAACCGCAACATCTACGCACTTCTTGCCGAGATCCGGGGACGAACAGGCACCTTGGCAGTTGCCAATAGGGCCCCCTTGGTCATGCTCATCGGCCGGAATAACCCTGTGACGGCCTGGATGCGACTCAAGTACGACGATTGCATCATGTTACATCGTTGGATAGGTATTCATCATCAAGCTGGCAGCAAGCTAGGAACGTCACAACGCTAACGTTGCATTGTAACCAGGTCGAATCATCATTTTCGAGGCTCTTCTACACGGTACAGCTTGGGCTGTGGTCCACACCGCGAATACAGGCTGGGGTAGCCTTTGGAAAGAGATTCGTTACGACAGATTCATTACGTCTGGCTTTGCAGCGTGGGCGTGCTTGGCGCTGATCTTGGTCCTGTCACTCAACCCCGTGCGCTCCACCTGGTACGAGGCTTTTGCTAACATCCACCTGAGTCTGGCTCTCGTCGTCTTCGGAGCTGCCGTAGCGCACTGCAAACTCTCCGGTTTTGATCTACCCCACATACCTTGGGTGATTGCTGTACCAGCTCTATGGGCAGTCGAGGGAATTCTGAGGGCACGCAGACTGATGGCCTTCTCTTTCACTTCGGGAAAAGGGGCCAATGCGGAGGTCGAGGTCGTTGGATCCGACGCTAATGTCTGCCGTATTACCATACACCTCCCTCGACGGGTTAATATACGGCCCGGCACGCATGCGTATTTACGCCTGAAGGCCGTCAGACCTTGGGAGACTCACCCATTCTCTATCGCCTGGGTTGAACATCGTCTATCACCAGTCGAAGGGCTGCCAAAGAATCGGCTGGAGAAGCAGAGAGTATCCACCTCTGTGTCATTTCTGGTATGTGCACAGCAGGGATTTACTCGAAGCCTCCTGAGCCAAACGAGCGCCTGCGGAGGACGAGTGATGACGAAGGCCACCTTTGAGGGTCCCTATGACGGACTGACCTCGCTCGACAGCTACGGCCACGTGGTTCTTGTTGCAGGTGCAACCGGAATAACACATCACCTTCGCTATGTCCGCCAGCTCGTCCTCGGCTACAAGTCCCGGACTACGGCAGCTCGGCGGATACTGCTTATTTGGGTGGTCCGGAAGGCGGATGCCGTTCAGTGGATTTGGCCCTGGCTGTGTGAGCTTCTGAGCTTGCCAGATTGTGCAAAGCTGCTAGCAGTACGGGTACACGTCACGCGCGAGCAATTTCAGCCGGCATCGTCTGCTCTCGATATTGCGATGGTCTACTCACCGAAGAGACCGGATTTCAACGCAACCATCCAAGATGAAGTCGATAATCAACTTGGGGCCATGTTTGTGATGATTTGTGGGCCCGGAGGCTTATCAGATGATGTTAGGGCCGCTGTCAGGCAATGTCAAAGTTCAGGGCACGCAATCGACTTCGAGGAGAATGGCTTCAGTTGGTGATTGCATGGACGACTCAATGCATGGAGATGCATCTTGCTCGCAGTGAATGCGGGAAGAAACGATCTTACCATGCTATTTTCGGAGTTGTGCCGAACCCAACTTGCGGGTTCGGGCCGGCATGTGGAATTGTCCTGTCACCTTAGAAATCTCCTAGGTTATCTGTAGGATCAATCGACGTGGGCACTCGGACTTTGAAACAATAGCCGGTATTTCGCCCCCTCACACTAAAAAGGCGCCTTCTTCTTCGCAACCTGAGTGGCGGGGTTATATTCGTAGATCATGGGAAGAATCGGTGCCGGAGAGGTGAGTGAGGTTTTTGTGAAAACATGCTCATCGGCATTTCAGTCCACTAACCTCTTTCAGCCACAATCCCATGATCTAGATCTAGACCCTCTTCTTCGCATCCATAGTCCCCAAGGAGGGTTCCAGAAGGCGTCCTAGATCAATTGTTCTAAAGCAGTTAGTAAAACTATATGGAAGATGCGAAGGGATATTAAAACGCGTGCGACATCTTCCTCTCCGCCTCCTGATGATCTTACTCAAGCGACATTCTTCTCTGCTTACAAAATATCTTCTCGTCAGCTTACACTGTATCTGGACCTCGACTCGACCCCCAGATCGTCATGTCACACTTACTCTCGGGAACCGCGAGCGCTGGCCAGCCCTTTACCGCCAAGTCCCAGCATGACATTATCACCCAGGACTTAGACTTGTGTCCCCCAACTCGGCCGGAGAGCAGGATGCCACCCGTGACAGCAGGGTCGACACTACGGCTCAGCCGGGCGTCCAGCAGGTTGAAGCCATTGCGATAGTTTGGTCGAAGAGCTCGCGCGCCTTTGTCTACTTCCTCATCTGGATAGTCTACTTTGCGATTCTCATGCAGCAATCTGTCTCGGGGTCCCTGCTACCTCACGTCGCCTCAGCCTATCAGGAAAACTCTCTGACGCCGACGATCAGTGTCATCAGCAGCATCTTCGGCGGCGTGTGTTGTCTGCCTGCCGCGAAAATGATCGACATCTTCGGCCGGCCTCAGGGCTATGCCTTCTGCCTCTTCATCACCACTATCGGCCTGGTGATGATGGCCGCAACCAATAGCGTCCAGATGTATGCTGCTGCTTTGGTGTTCTGGACCGTCGGCAACAACACGTTGTTGTATGTTGTCAACATCTTCATCGCAGATACCACGACGCTGCACAATCGAGTCCTCGTAACCTGGCTGGCGTCGAGTCCGAATCTGTTCACATCCTGGATCGGTGGGCCAATGGCCGAGGCGTTCCTTGGAGGCCTTGGCTGGCATTGGTACTACGGCATCTTCTCCATCGTCGTCCTCGTCACTTGCCTGCCGTTATTCATCATCCTGTGGGTAAACGAGTGCAAAGCCAGGAAACAGGGCATCATAACCAAGACAACATCAGATCGGTCGGGGGTGGAGAGTATCCTGCACTACTGCCGCGAGTTTGATGCAACTGGGCTTCTGCTGCTGATAGCTGGCCTAGCCATGCTGCTTCTCACGTTCAACATATACTCTCAGCAGCCGCTGGGTTGGAAGTCGCCCTTGATCATTTGCCTGTTGGTCTTTGGGGTCGTCTTACTTGTTCTCTTTGCTCTCTGGGAGAAACTCTGGGCGTCTACGGCGTTCATCCCTTTCTCTCTGCTGCTCGACCGCAACGTGGTTGGCTCGTCAGTCCTGAGGGTGGTCCTCTTCATAAGCTACTACTGCTGGAGCAGCTTCTTCACCTCATTCCTCCTGGTCGTATACAACCTGAGCGTCAGTGAGGCCGGGTACGTCTCTCAGATCTACGGCGTCGGGGGGACCATCGCAGGCGTAACATCCGGCCACTTGATCCACCGGACCGGCTTTTACAAGTCGGTTGTATTATACGGCGCTCTTCCAGTCTACACGCTCTTTGTGGGCCTGTTGATCCACTTCCGAACCCCGAGCACGAGCGTTGGGTACGTCATCATGTGTCAGATTTTCGTGGGCTTCGCTTCTGGGGCCATCATGGCCATTTCTCCGCTACCCGCGATGGTCGCTGCGTCCCATCAGCACGTTGCCGCCGTGGTGGCCATCGTTTCGATGTTTTCGTCCATCGGGGGGGCAGTAGGCCTGACGGTGGCGTCTGTCATTTGGGGAAACGTCTTTCCCCAGAAGTTGTTGGAGTATCTTCCAGCCGAGGACCAGGCCAACTTTGCCGATATATATGGGATGCTGGATGTGCAGCTCAGTTATCCTCTGGGATCGCCAACACGGATCGCCATCCAGCATGCATACTCTGACGGACAAAAGATCATGATGATAGTAGGCTCCGCAGTCTGGCTCGGTGCTTTCATTTCCGTTGCTTTTTGGCGCAACACAGACTTGAGGACTGTGAAGCAAGTGAGAGGATACGTCCTCTAGTGTTAAGGCCTAGGTGTTGATTTACGCATTGTAGCGCGTGATCCCGAGGAAACTCTGTCTTGAGTGCTCATAAGCATAATCGCAGCTCTCAACATAATTATACGTAATACGGAAAATCTAACTATAAATATACCCTAAGGCTTTGAAGGACTATAGCAACTAGAAGAGGAGTAAAGATGTGATTGATTGAGCGACAAGAATTGCCGCAAGCAGTGTGCAGACCGTGGATGCGGCCACAGACAACAGGTAGAAGACTAACATGGAACATGTAGACTCACATGGAACGTGACAGGCTTCCATTCGTCGTCATGGAATAGAATGTTAAGAAGTTCCATGTCCTACTAAGTGCTAGGTTTCAATGAGCGGGAGAAACCGAATGCATGGAATAGGAAGCGTAGACCTATGTGCCGTCACAACGGAGCAACGAAGAGTGAAGTCCGAGCTGAGGACAAGTAGGAATTCCTTTCGGAGGCCCAATAAAGAACTTAAAGCGTTAAAAGAAGTAATTGAGGACGAAATACATTTAAAAAGCACGAGAAATCGAAGCAGTTACAACAGTGGTTTCAACGCCGAACAAAAACCCCCACCCACCAGTATGTGGTATGCGGACGTCGCCAATACCAACCACCAGGCCCCCGTAGTAAACTCTTCGCCTTACTATCGATATGTCGAGGTTGAAGAAGGCAGCAGCAAGCCCAGTGCGGGCCAAATTCAGTCCGCAATGTAGAAAGAGAGGCGTGCAGCTGTTGGAAATGGTAGCTGACGGTGTCGCGTCCTCCCGGGAGATCCATTGAACGTGAATAGAATTCGGATCGATTGCCTTGGTGAGGCTGTACATCAGCTGGCCAAGCAGATGGTGATCTTGAGCTCCAAAATATCATCAGCTTGCTACAGTTGAATACGCAGCGTAGTCTTGGATGGTGCCGAGGACTAATCAAGAATACGAAGGAATGCCTCCTCCTTGTTTTGTTTCGAAAAGGCTCCTGCGGCACCAAACAGCCAGATTCCGCTTTCAACAGTGCCTTCACCGGAACCCATAACGGTCAGAGCTCTCGTCGGAGCCTTGGCCGGAGCCCAAGCTAGCCGGAGCCTTCGCAAGTCGGAGTCCATGGAACCCACGGTCTCCGGGCCTCTCCGCCCCGGTAGTTGCGCGGTCCCGGTCGCATGGATCGTTCCGAGTCGTGCCTCTCCGTCTAGGCCTATCTTGCCGGCCTGTCGGGTTCATCCGTGCCTCCAGGGGACCAACAGCCCGGTTATGGTTCTATTCCCGTCACGTTCGTGACACGCGAAAGCGACATGGGATTGCCTGCACCACGAGTTGGCACCAGGCTTTAAGGCATGTCTAGGGAGCAGAATCGACATGTAACCAGGTTCTGCTCGCGTTTCAGAACAGAGCCTGCGGTATGACTCGTTACAATCGTCTCATGCTTGTTTGACAGCTGTAAGTCGCCGCCGAGTGTGATTGGGGTGGAAATAGTTGACTTAGCAGTTACAAAAGTTTAAATACTATTGATTCAGATGCAATACAGGGTATGCCGTTTCAAACAGCTAGATGCTCCATGCCGCTCCAGAGACCGATTAGTATTCAACACAAAATCCCCTTGGCCTGTTTGTTCCATATGGCCAGATAAGTATAAAACAGACAATGTCCGCTGCTCAGCACAACAGACTTCACATTCCATATCATTCGTACACATAAGCCCATCATAATTTCCCAGAACTTATTCAAGCCATCGCCTCGTTGTGAGTGGATCTTCGGGTCGTGAGCACAGCTAAATCCTTGGACTAACCGTTGCGCTAGGGCTCCAAGATACTCTCAAGATACAAACAGCTCTACAGAAACGCATCGTCAACATGCAATTCTCAAAGACTACTATTACTCTCGTCGCCGCCATCGTGTACGCCGCCGGTGTTAGCGCGTCTTGCCAACAGATCAGGTGCGACGGGACCTGCGGCTCAGGGGGTGCTAAGAAGTTCTTCTGTGGTTCGATTCAATGCAATGATATCAACGTCGGCAAAATCACGTGCTGCGACGATGTGCAGTGTACCAAATAGAGTATCTACAAAGGAATAGAATGGATGTACGGTGTTACTAGGGGATCGTGGTTTCGAGAAAAAGCAACTGCTCTTGTCTGGGGCTCTCTCTAAGAGGGTCTCTCTTACAATACAACCACTTCAGACCGCCTTTTTGACCTCCTCCATCGTCACATATACTTTATCAAAACGTTGAGACTAGAATCACAATTACAAGAACAAAAGCTTTGGCTGCTACTTTAAGTTCTAGTAGACAATTTAGGTAGTTGAGTCAGATCGCAAAATGACGGACGACAGTAACGATAATATAAGAAAGTAATAATAACGGACATGCATTGGATAGAGGGGACGTGAAATACTCGACCTACGTAGTAGGGGTGTGGAATAAAAGGCCCCTAACTCTAATAGGATGTGTAGCTGAGTGCTTTTGAAACTTGATTAAATATCGAGTTCTGCCTCTACTAGCTGGCTAAACAAATACGTATCTCTGACTGGTGAAAACTTGATCGCCTTTCACAATCAGAAATCGTGTCGACATCTACCCTTTTGGATTGCGTCTAGGTCTCTGCGTAGCGTCGTCTGGCCCATTGGGCCGCTGTCCTGTCCATGTCTCTCAAATACGCAAGAAAACGCCTTTACTTCTTCTGTCGTCTAGACTCCTCCCTGGCGGCGATGATCTAGGAGAACCGCACGCTCAGGTCGCGCACGAAGCTGTCGCAGTGGGCGACGTCGTCGGAGTGCTCCCGGAACTCCTCCAGCGGGAAGTACGCGCAGAAGATCTCCAGTATCGCCTCCCGGATCTCCTTCTGGTACCCCACGTCCGGGTGCAGCACCTCGTACGCGTCCCCGTAGTCCGTGATCCAGGCCCTAAGGTCGTCGGCCTTGCGCGCCCCGGGCGCGACGGCGCACGGCGGGCCGCTGCGGAGCATCTGCTCGAGAGACATGCCGACTGCGCAGCGGAGGGAGGAGTTCTTAAACTGGTCGCAGAGCTGCATGGTCGTGACCAGGGACGTGAGGGTCGCGCCCGCGTCCGCTGCGAAGACGGACTCGCGCGTGCGCCCGAGCAGGGTCTGGCAGTGCGCGAAGTTGAGGTAGTGCGCGAGATCATTTGCATGGACGTCGTCGTCGGTGCTGAAAGCGTACTCGAGGGGCTCTGTCGGCGTGTGGCTGCTAGCGAAGTAATTCTTGAAGAACCTGGAGCCGCTGGTCAAGACATGCTCATGGACGAAGAACCGGCGGCCTTCGGCTGTCAAAGTGACCATTCGTTGGGGGTCGCTGAGAGTTTGTCAGTAAGGTCCCGGCATATCAAAGCGTGTGAGAACATACAGAAAGTTCGATACCATGTAGGCATCGCGATAAGGTCCTCTGCGAAGTTTTGCAGACTCGTAGTAGGTCGAGGCAGGCTCGATCGAAGTGTGATACGTTTGGTTGGCACTGCTAGCTGCGGTTATGAAGGACGAAACCGAGGGAGCCGTCTTGTTTCGGGTTGTTGTAGCTTTAGAGGCAGATCGGTGCCTTGAGCGTGCTTGTGTTGCCATTGTTCTAACGTCATTGTTTGTCGATGTATTTCTTGCTTTCTCGAAGCGTGAGTTGCGTACCTGAAACAATGCTTTCCAGGATAAGTTGATGTTGCGAATGAAGAGGAGAAGAAACAGGAAGAGGATGGAATAAAAAGTTAGGTATCTGCCGCGTTCTCATGTTTGCTGGATGAGATATGAGATACCCTGATGGGTTGACTTTGCTCAAAATCTTTAAGCTTTGGGGTTGCCTCTTTGTGGTCCGCCAACAACTGGAAAAAGAGAACCTGAATAATAATGTTTGGAAAGATTGAATTCTAAGCTATTTCCGCTAATATACTTTAGAGCTCGCAAAATTGACCCTTGATAACGCCGGGTATCTGGTGGAAATGCTAATTGAACAACGTACACCGGGCTTGTATGTGCCTTCTCATAAAACTTGAAGAGAAAGGAAAGGTGTTTGGGGTTTGACAGGTGTTACGCAAGAGTATTCTGGTTCTCACGCATCCTTCCGTCCCTTTGGGTCAGCTCCTCCAAGCTGCTGTCCTTGTCTTGCTCCACTCCAATCTGCTCGTGGAGTTGCAGCCTTTCCAGGCCCCAGATGGTCCACACTACGAGCCCTAGGATGGCGACCTCCATCAAAAATGTCATGAACAGATACATCGTCGTGTCTCCATTCACGGCGCTGAACCGCCTCTCCCCGGTGCTGACATAGGCGATGGTGTACGAGATGCGGACGACCATGAAGGGGAAGCTGGCCCCGAAGCCGACTAGGGAGCGCCTCTCAGCCTCGGGCACCAGCTTCCACTTTTGCGCCAGCATGGCGAACAGGATGACGCCCCAGAAGTAGAGCGCAGCAAAGAGCCCGACCCCCGCTTGCGTGAGCGCACCCGGGGCCATGGCGTTGTCTTTCTTCCTGCTCGCGATAACGTAGTCGGCGATGGAGATGGCAAGGCCTGCCCAGCAGATGAGCTCCGGGATGCGGAAGTGCCACGGCGTGAGGACCCGGACGAAGGAGTTTCTGGTGGCTCGAAGTCAGCATTCGCGGGGATCCAAAATGGTTGGTTGATACGAAATACGTACACTCTCTTGAGCAGGTCGAGGAGCACAAAGGTGAGGAGGACGAGCCCGAGAGACTCGCAGACGAAAATTGCGGCCCATACGCCCCTCGAGTCGTTCGTCATTGTTGCTAGCATGCAGCCGGCGCCGATGACTCGTATCGTTGAGATGAATGAGATGCCGAAATAGCCCACCCTCTTCTGGAAGCGGAACAAGATGCCGAAATTTAGAAAGACGGAGAAGACGAGGATCTGGGCGATTGCCACGCCGTCGCGATACCCAAATTCACGGGCCATGATGCTGTGATCTCCGAGAAGAGTGTGGTAGAGACTGTTGGCGGAAGTTTTGTGTAAATGCCGAGGCGTTGGAGGAGTGCCGTTATTCTTCTGGCTGGGTATCTCGAGTCAAGTTGTTGAATGCATCAAACCAAAGAACCTTTACCCATGAACCCGGGAGCCCGTGTATTTATCTCTCCCGAACCACGGCACGTTAAGCTTCCTTCTCGGCAGCCGATCGGTGGTGTCAAGATCCAACATCCCTAGGCGCCGGAGGCCGCCAGGCGGAATGGACCCATAAATCATCCTTAAGCGAGTGCGAGAGCCTGGGTCCGAGTGCGACTCGCATCGGGGCGATAAAAGCCAAGACTTTGCTTCAGGGACAGGGCTTTGCCTACGTATTTGCACAGCCGCTTCCTCTCGGCCCTGCTTACAGGATCTGCGTTTTTGAGAGGCTCCTGCAATAACCTTACCCTCTGACGAGGATCACGTAAGACTAGCGTCTTGTTAGTCCTAGGCTGATGCGGTCAACCCCGGACAGGGATCAGCCATGCTTGAATTGAGGCCAATAAGGACCTTTCAATATCTGAGGGATGAGATGAACCACTTCGTCACAAGGCAACAGAAGGTAGGAAGAAGTTGAGATGAAGAATTGATACATCGTATATCGTAAAGACAAACTCGAAGGAGTATGCTGCCGCTGCCTTCCAGCAAAGAGCAATAGCCCAGAATACTGACTGCCACCACTCCCCGCCATCAACGGTACATACTGGTGCTCGGGGTCAGACCCGGCGCAGTCAAGACCCACATCGGCCCCATGCGAGTCGGAGCGCCGAGCCGGCCATCTTTTCTTTACGGTTCTCGCCTGTTGACCACAATCCTAGCGCGGCTCGGTCGTGGAATGAGTGAGTTGATCTTGAGTCTCATGGAGCACAGCGAAGCTTTCATTCGCAGTCGGTACTGAACCACGTTTCCGGCCCCGCATTCCGGGCGTTCCCAGCCAGACGCATCCGGCGAAATGAAGCCATCCATGCCGCCCCGCCCTACCCTAACCAGCCCACCCACAATGCAATGCTTTCATCAACGTCTTATCGTGAGCTCTCCTCAACAATCAATGGTCTGGTGGTGTAGTTGGTTATCACGTCAGTCTAACAGATCTGAGGATCATGTCCTCGGCCTGAGCACACTGAAGGTCTCCGGTTCAAGTCCGGGCTAGATCAACCTATGGGCGAATGGTTTAGTGGTATAATACTCGCTTAGCATGTGAGTGGTCCAGGGTTCGATTCCCTGTTCGTCCATATCTTTTGCACTTTGGCGTGATTTCTCTTTTGTTGGCCGACCCAGCTGTCGAGCAACGACGAAGGCGCTACGTGGGAGGTAGCGATGTCATTATACCTTCCTTCCTGCCACTGCTTCCTGGAGCTTTGATACGTAAGAGTCGTCAGGCACCTTTGGCCGAAGCTTGCTCTATTCTCAACCTCTTTTACACCCAGAACTATTATTTTATACCCCTAGGTTCAGTATTTCACCCCCTCTGGTTATACTATTGCTGTTACCTGTCACTCTTACTGTTGTCCGTGGGAAATTCAGCTTGGGTATGTGAAATAATAGTCCCCTTACGCTTTGGGCTCGTGTTGTAACCATCCCCAATAGTCAGCCATCTATTCACACAATTTGAACTCGTTTCAGATGCTCTAAGCTCTCAAGTATGACCTGAGTATCCATCAGTCCGAGAATGAAAGAGTCGGCCACAAGGGAAAAGCTATTTGTTGGTTTATTCGTCACAGGAATAATAAGTGCCGTACGGCGAATAGCCAAAACAGGCCAAATATGGGTTCAATTCGTGATGTGTTCGTTGCTTCTTCCTAGAATAACTCGTGGCCGCGAGGGAACGGTCAATTGACCGTTCAGATCCCTCGTCTCTGATTGGCCAACTAGCGCCTAGGCGCTAGTCCGCGTTTGGCCTAGTGCCGATGCGATTAATCGCATCCCGACACTATTCGTCAACTGTTCCCCATGGACTGGTCGGAGTATGATGGGCACCGCCACACCCGGAAGTAGGAAGACCCTGTCTCCCACAGTCACCGATTTGTTGGTGCTGCCCAACAAGCCCTTCTCAGTTACAAACAATCTTCTCTCAAACATTCTTGCGTCGATGACTTCCCTCAAGGTCGTCCAACGGCTCCTCTTAGCTGAAGGTCCATCGCCCGTCGGCTGTTCCTCGCGCCGCACCGCGGGCCCCTCCTTACAGCACACGATTTTCCGATCTTCCGGTCTTCTTTCAAAGGTTTCGGGATCCATATCCAGACCCTCGAACCCGGAAAAAGCCAGGAGCTCTGCGAAGCCTTCGACGCGCAGCGGCCCATCCACCTTGCCCTTCGCCTTGCGGCCCCACCAGGTGTCCAGGCACAACGTTCTCAGCCAGACCTCTCCCCAGAGCCACCCGCCAGGGTACGAATCAGTCGGACACCCTGGACAACTCAAAACCTCTTCTGATTCCCTGTAGACGGACTCCATTCTCAGCCATTCTCCAAAACCAGTCCGGTTCTCGGAGCCGGATGAGAGGTCGGGCAGAAGCTCTTTCACTTGGTCCATCTCCGCCCCGTCAACCAACAGACGACGACCATCGACGACCGGATTCACCTGGCAAGCCGCCTCCTCTGGAAAGTCATTGCATATGGAGGAGGTCGAGTAGACAGACCACATCTCATACCACGCCTTGCGTCGAGCACAGCACTTGAAGATGCTCCAGTCGATGACCCAGCTCGGCAGGTCAGCATACTGCGCCTTGGTGCCGGCGTAGGAGAGTATCATCAACCTCTTATCGACGAGCACGCTCTCTTCGCACATGCGAGTGTAGGCGACGGCCGGGCTCTCGGCGTAGTTAGGCCGCAGGGTTGACCTGCTCAGTCCAAGGACCGAGAAGACCTGGTCGTGGTCATCGGTCGCGTCCCGGTGAAAAGTCAGCTGTCTCAGCACGAGGATTGGTGCCTTTTTCATCGCCGGCCGGCGAGTGCCGTGCCGGGGACGGAGGTTGGTTATCTCGTTCCAGTACCGCGACAGCTTGCAGATCAGGTCGGTGTCGCTGTAACCGAGGACGTTGCTTGTCGTCAGGGAGTACATGGCCATGGCGAAGTAATCGCACGGCACCGAAACGGGGCCGAAGAGGAAGTGCACATCGCGCGGAAGGGCTAGCTCCTGGACGACCCAGAGCCTCTGCCACCATGGATCGTCGACCACAATGCGGAGGGCGCCCTTAACCGATGCCCAGTAGTCTGCGAATTGGACGTCGGTCTCTGCTGCGTCGTATAAGTCGTGAGGTACCGGCAAGTACGGGTCCACGGTGCGTTCTATCGCGTTCCGCTCAGGGAGTTGGCGAATCAACCAGGCGAGGTGGAAGGCGGACTCGCCGGAGCTGAGTTTCTCTGGCGCTCGGAGCCCGACGAGACGGCTGTGGTTGCAAGACCGGCTGTATCCTTGGATGTATTTCTCAAATATGTCTTTTGCGGACCAGTAGGCCCCGAAGGCGTGTTCGAAATCCTCCCACTGCTCGCCGTAGTCGCCTTCTCCGCCGGTGAACGTCTAGCAATTTCGAGTTATGTGGTCTTCTCTGAGGCACCGGACCTCCATGTCCCCGAGCCAAACCAGGCCTTCCGTGCAGTTGCTGTAGATCTCGCCCATGATGCCGACCTGGTGGCCCCTTTCCTCCACCGAAGACTGGTCGATGCACAGCGCGTCGACCCACAGAGCCGTGTCGGCGAAGGCGGCGTGTCCTCGAACCCGCCTGAAAGCGAGATACAGGTTCTCCGTCACTGGGACGATAGCATCGTTGACTATGGCAGTGTACGTACTTGACGGTCTTGGTTCGCCCCAGACGTAAGAGAGGGCTCGGTACTTGGGCTCATCCGATAGATTCGCGACGAACAAGTCCAGTTTCAATTTCTCTTCCCACTCGGCAGGGTGTATCCTGATGAGACGCGTCTGCTTCTTGCAGGGGTCCAGTGGTAACCTTTCGTATAGATCAGATGACATTGTGATAAGGAGTTTGTGTAAGTACTTCAGTGTGATTGAGGCATAACGATTAACGGAATCTTCTAGTTGTTGAGGTTATGTCATTTGAGTGAGCATCTGTTCTCGAAGAGTCAGGTGAGGAGAAGTGAGGCATTCAAAAGACATTTCTCCGATAGGAAACGGCGATAACTAGGCAGAAACATTGCAGGAGAGACTAAGCCCTCAATGGTGATCCAGCCAAGGCAGACTTCAGCTGCATCCAATAACGTGACATGATTCCCTCCTGCGCCACCCCCTCTTGAAGACTTGGCCAGAAAACTGAACAACCAGACGTTGCACCGGGTAATATGACGTATTCAGGCGTCTAAGCTGAATGACACGATTTGTCCACCGTAGCACAACGACCGCAACACGACTTCAAAATCCCGATGATGTTTGGTCCTCAAGACGACTTCATGAATGGCTAACGTAAGTTTATGAGCTTTGCAATGTTGGACCAGGACAACAAAAAACAGGTTCTGGAGTCACGAGGGCTCGGCCGAGGAGCAGATTGTTTCCATCTCACTGGGTCTGAAGGCGTTGAGGGTTCATCACAAGAGCAAGGGAGTGTATGCCGGAGAAGCACATTGGAGACCAGTGCTGAAACGTGAGTGAATTAAGTGTCTAGATAGTATGGGTATTCGGTGACTTGGGGAGTCCCCGATCGCCTAGCCCGTCAATTATATCTCTTCATCGCTTAGCTGCGGCGCCTTCCTCTTGCTCGGGCTTCGTCAGACTCATCCTCCGCACCGTCTCCTTTTTCGTCGTCAAGACCTCATGCAGGTCCGCAAGCATGACGTTGACGGGCCGCCCCGTAATGAAGATGGCATCGAACTGCTTGAGCACGTCGGGGTAGCCCCTGAGGCATTCCCTCGCCTCCCACAGAAGGCGCTCGGCAAAGGCTGGATCGGCCGTGCTCTTGAGCATCTCGGCTATCAGCGTGTTGTACCTCCTCTGGTTGGCCTCGTCGACATGTTTCTGGTTGCGTTTCGTCAGTACGGCGGGAACTTCTCGAATAAAGAGAAAAGCGACTCTTCGTTCTCGTTCTCGAATTGAGGGACCTCCAGAAAATAACTCGCCCTACCTGAATGTCAAACGTGAAGTTGACGATCGGCTCGACGACGGCACCTTTGAAGTCGACCGCGGGATATAGCTTCTGGACGTCCTCGCCGTTCTTCAACGATTCCTCAATCATGCCCTCTCGACTCCTGCCGAGTATCTCTGGTTGTTTCGCCGAGGCGGCTTCGCTGGTACTCGAGCTGCTCATGGTGCGGGGTTCATCCGACTCGGCAAATGCGGATCTGCTTCTCGCTTCCCGGCGACTCCAATCTGGAGGATATGCAAGCGTTGCTGAAGACAATAGTTTGTCGGTTATTTAGCATATGATGCCGAGTTGCTGGGCATGTGAGAGAACGATTAATCCGAGTTATTTTTGTTAGTGGCAGCGATCCGTTTTCTTCGGGGGGAAACCCCATTCCCTTTATGTAGCTCGATTCTTTGGTAGTGACACAAGTAAGATCAGCGGCCGGCTTTTTTGGGGTAACGGGCGGGCGGCCGTCGGAAGATCGGTGGCGCGTGCCGATGAAATCACGCCAGTGCCTTTCATTGGTGAGCGCTGGCAACACTGCCTGTGCCGTCAGCCTGCGCTCCCATTAATAATGAGTGTTCGGCGTTTAAGTGGCTTGGCAAATGGCTCGGAACCAGTCCCGAAGTTGGGCAGAACAGGGCAGAACAGGGCAGAACAGGGCAGAACAGGGCAGAACAGGGCAGAACAGGGCAGAACAGGGCAGAACAGGGCAGA